>JAFMOD010000191.1:1879272-1906101 GCA_019802435.1 Corydoras maculifer | reverse complement strand
AGGAATAGCTTAGCTATCACAAAATAGCTGCTGTTTCCCACATCATCTCACACTGACTGAACTGGAAAGGCCCTCTGAGAACAATGTTACTATAAATATCATTAAATATAGTTCTACCCCTCAAACGTCTACAAATATAAAATAGACAAAGCCATTGGTGAGAAATGAGAAACTGTGTTTTAATGATCATCTAGTGTCTAATACGCCGCCTGAACCTCAGCACTCATAAACGTCTACGTATCCATCCTCCACGTCATTATGTTCGCTCCTGCCAATTCATCTGTGGATTTATAAACCCGTTGTATAAACCAAATGCTGGCGCTATAAGCAGCGTGTGGAGTCGTGTCTTTAATTATGGGCTACACTTGTCAGAACCAATTAGCTGTAACAATTTACATGCTTTCTAAAAATTCTATATTTGTGCCTTTCTTTGTTTTTTTAATAATGTTCTGATATAAATTGATGCTAAATATGGAATTGTGATTTCATACTGATTAAATTTGGCACACTGATCAAATGCCAGTTGCAGTGTACTGCAGTAACATGGATCTAATATTGACACACGGTAAACTTCATCAGTATCAGTTATTGAAGCCTGGTTAAGGTTGGCTGCGGCTGCTTTACTCCATCTGCCTCAAAAAAAAAAAAAACTTGATGGAGCTGAGAAATGAGAGCCATTGATTTTTCACTGCTTTCTCAATCCTTAATGATTTTCCTTGTCAGGAGGTGAGGATTCGCAGTAGAACTCAGTTAGGGGATGTAATTAGCTCTGTCTACAGAAAACCCAAAGTCTTAATTACCATTGTTGTCCGCGCTGAGAAGAAAAGAACACATTTTTGCGTTCATCATTACGTACTGTATTATAGATGTGACTTTATATATGAAATGGACATAAAGATGTATTCAGAGAAAACAATAGATGGAATGTGATGTTGTTAAATTTATTCAAATATGTTTGTGGATGCAGCAGAGCTCTTCATTTGGGTCCCTTAAGGGCCTTGTTGAAAGAAAGGTTAGATTTTTGTATGCAGTATGTACTACGAAGGAGAAAATCCTGCGAGAGTGGAGATTATTTTTCACTTTTGCTCGAGAACATAGACATTAAAGACATATTTGTTGTATTATGTGCACTAATATATATATATATATATATATATATATATATATATATATATATATATATATATATATATATATATAGGGTCGCGGGGGGGGGGGGGTTCCCCCAACCCATTCAGGTGAGAACGTTTCGGGCGCTGGGCAGATACACCCAGGACAGGGCGCCAATCTATTGCTGGGCACACACATACTCACTCACATACACACTCTTTATGGGGCAATTTGGAGAACTCAATTGACTTGATCCATGTTTTTGGACTGTGGGAGGAAACCGGAGAACCCGGAGGAAACCCACACGGACAACATGGAAACTCCACCTAGATGGGGTTTCGAACCAGGAATCCCTAGTGCTGAGAGGAGAACATGCTAACTAAGCCACTGTGCTGCCAAATATTTTATATATAATATATAAATATAAATATACCCAGTATATACATTTAAATAAACTTAAACTGTGGATGACTAACACATATAGATGATCTACAGTCTGAATTGAAATCTATCAGGAGCAATAAGGTAAATGTGTCTAATAAAGTACACATTGATTAAAAACACTGTCTGTTTCAATCATACTAGTACAACCAACACAAGACTACACAATGCCAGTGTCACTGTAGTGATGTGAATGATTCACCACCTACATAACACCTGCACTGTGGAAGACCTGCCCATAGAGTAAAGGGAGCAACACAGGACGTAAAGAAATGTGTTCTACATTCTTTATCATTATTAAAAGTGTTTAAATTAAAGTGAGAGATGTAATGTATGGAATGGTGTTGAAGTGAGAAATGTGGAAATGCTGATTGTCAGCCGAGTGCCATTACACACGCTGTACCACAAAACAGCGATCGATACACTCGGAAGCTCCGGTAAATCCACGGTGCACAGCGTTTCCCTCAAAGCTGCGTCAGCGAGAACATTCAGTTTGCGCTGCATCTATCAGCAGTTACTGCTACAGCTGTCAGATGAATATAAGCAGCTCTCCTGCACCTACTGAATCAGGGATATACATTTCCTTTAGGGCGGGGAGGGCGGCACGGTGGCTTAATGGTTAGGCACGTTCTCCTCTCAGAGCTAGGGATTCCTGGTTCGTATCTCAATCTGCATGGAGTTTCCATGTCCTGTCCACGTGGGTTTCCTCCGGGTTCTCCGGTTTCCTCCCACAGTCCAAAAACATGGATCTAGGTGAACTGAATTCTCCAAACTGCCCCATATAGAGTGTGTCAGGGTTAGTGTGTGTGTGCCCAGCGATAGATTGGCGCCCTCTCCTGGGTGTATCTGCCCAGCGCCCGAAACGTTCTCCCCTGGATGGGCATGGGAAACCCCTCCGCGACCCTAATAGAGGATAAAGTGGAAGATAGTGGATAGATTAAACGATAGAAAATGTATCATTAGATGCAGCCACACTTTTAAACTGTTTTTACACTCATTGTCTGTAGTCCATTTAACAAAGATGCACTTTGTAGTTCTAGTGTTTCATCCTGTAGTCCATCTGTTTCTTATATCATTACGTCTAGTTCCCGTCCCTAGCTGCCTAAGCCAACCACAGATTACCGCCCTAGGTTTTAAATCAGCCAATCCCAGCCCAGTGTTTTGGTTCGAATCTAGCTTGCCCCACCCCACTTCCCAATGGTGGCAAAAAACCAGTAACGCCCTTTGTTTGAATACAAACTGTCGGCCATTTTGGGACTCTTATTATGTGCAAGTAATTTAAAATTCCTGACAAGTTCCACTCAGGAACCATTTCGCTTAAGGTTAGCTCATTAGCATCACAAGCATGTGATTAAAGACGAGCGCTGTTGTCTTTTTTTTAGTCTAATTGAGCGTGTTATGAGTTTTTAGGAGTTTTCCAGCTACATTTGAACCAGGCGGGATCATGTGACTCTGGCAGATCTCCCTCTCATTAAGACCGGAGCATGAAACAGTCAAACGTAGCTGGTTAGCATCAGACACCGAGTGAGAGAGGAGGAGTGAGTGATGGAGCAGTGAACCAACCGTGTGAACACCACATCTAATCAATCATGCACTTTAGCTTCAGCAACAGCTTGAGCAAACTAGTTTGAAAAATTACAACTACACAAGGTGCGTACAGACAGGTCGCAGACGCGCTAGCTGTTCAATAGCAGCAGTGTTCTGAGTCCGCTGGTGTGCCGGTGCTGCAGCCTCTCGTTCTTATTTTTCGGCGTATTTGTGTTTATGCAGCAGTTGATTTGCTGCTTTATTCACAGTGGACCTGCATTAGATGAAGCTAAAGTTCTGAATACTCTCAGCTCCAGACTGAATTAGTTGCCAAGACAGTCCTTTGAGCGCTTCATTTTCTCTGGTGGTCCTGGTGTTCTGCAACTTTTTAAAAAGATAGACGGGTTCTTGGCCAAAAAAACAAAACAAGACAGCGAACCCTGTGTGAGTGCGACACCACAACTTCATTTTAATATTTAATATCTTCATATAGCCCTGATGGCAGGCAGATAAATATGGGAACCGTTCAGCAGTATTGCGGATGCTTACAGTACAGAAGAGTCCAAAAAGTAAACAAAAAAACAACAAACTAAAGGTTAAAGAAGACCAGCATCCTCCAGAGAGACCATCAGCTAATTAAGAGTGTGAGTTTTCAACAACGATGATGTGAAAATGGACTGGTTCTCCTCTGGAACTATGCCTGGTATTTATTTGTTCCCAATTAATCATGCCTAGGGTAACTGGATAATGAAATGCCCCCCTGAGGTACCACACCTGAAACCTATTATACTGTACAGCAGGTTAATCGTATTCTCCGGAAGGTACTGAGATTTCTGGCAAAACCTAAATAGAACATCACATCAGTCCACTGTTGTTTTAAAAATTAAAGTTATCCTCTACTAGGGTCGCGGAGGCTGATGCACCCAGGACAGGGTACCACTCCATCACTGAGCACCCACTCAGTCAGACAGACAAATGTAATCTCTCATCTCTCTCACACATTTTATAGGAACAATTAAGAGAAGCCATTTCACCTTGAATCCATGTTTTTGGTCTGTGGGCGGAAACCAGAAAACCCAGATAAAACCCACACAGTCACATGGACACTCCACCTAGATTGGGATTTGAATCTGGATCGTCAGCACTGAGAGGAGAACATGCTAATCACAAAGCCACCTCACCGCGCTTGTTAGTGATGTCAAGTAAAACATTAAAGGGGATCTCACTAAAAACAGAAACTATATTAATATTGATACATTGCTGTGTAGGGTTTTGTTTTTGACTGTTGGGGTATTGGAGGTTGAAGGGCAGGGTAGCACCCATGGTTTTACCTCATGACACCTTTTTGACCGACTCACTGCTTCCTGCTGAAATTGCTGCAAATTTTGCGTGAGATCAGTTTCTTAATCGTCGGCACACAGATCCACTTCCACAGGGCTGAACGGATTACGTTCTGAACGAGTGGATACAGGAGTGCTCTCCAATTCCATTTCTGCAAGTGTGCCGGATGCACCGGGCCTGACGCAGCTCATACCTGCGCCTATGACCGTGTTAGAGGAACTAATCCGAGCTTAAATATTTATCTGGATAAAGACAATACAGATCTCGACGATCAGGACTCGACCCCAGGACCTTCCTGAATTTGGATTCTTGAAATCATCAACTCCTACTACATTATATAGCTATTACAATCCAACAGCAACCGCCTCTTTTTACCAGCCCAGGGACAGGGTTAAGCAGAATCCATCATATCATTACAGGAAGGGGTTGCACCCCAGCTTCCATTACTCATCCACCCTCACCCCTGGCCCAGTTTCAACAGCGGGTAAAGAGTGTTGCCCCAGCAACACTGATGAAATCCTACGAAGCCTAAGAATGTTTCAAAATGCAGATTATTTTGCATTTCAGTCTCCTCTTCTCATAATCTCTGTGAAATCCTTAGAATTGAAATTACAGGGATGATCCTTTTTAAAAAATGTAAAAATGTATTACCTTAAAAACAATTATCTCTTAACAAAAACAAATCAGAGGCACATTTCAGCCATTGGTGCTGTTTGCTACAACAGCCTGAGGGTGTTTTCAGGCATGGTCTATACACACACACACGACGCTACACCCGCGTGGATTTACCAATGTATTCTCATTCTTTAAACAGAAAACATTCATCCAGCTTTCAAGCAAACGAGATTCGTCCTCAGCCGGGACTCCAGAGTCATGTCTAGAGAACCGATGAATTCTTAGTGTAGGCACTGAGCAAGCGGATGGAGAACATAGAATCGTGATATTGGAGAACTATATACAGATCTGCATTACCGAGGCCATTCATATTGCACACAGGTGCACCGTCTCATCACGTACTACGGTTCCGGTGGTAGTGCTATTATTTATTAAACCTTTTGATAATTCTACAGAACAGATCACTTTGGTAAAGAACATGCTCACGCTCGATTAAAGGGGCTGGAACACATGGAATTAATCATCAGACTTTATGAGCTGCTTTAGCATAATAACATAAAGAATAGAGAACCAAGACCATGAAAAATATATACAGTACAATCCTCAGTTCACTCCTCACTGTGTGCTTTTTCACTTCCACTCATCATATAGATGGACTTTGTAGTTCTACAATTACACCCTGTAGTCCATCTGTTTCTCTATATTCTTTGTAAGTCTGTCTAGTATGTTCTTAGATGAGCAGGACCCCCACAGAGGAGGTATTAGGGTGGTGGCTGGTTCTCAGTATTGCAGTGTGTTACATTTCATAAAAAAACGGTCAGAAGTTGGCGGTTTCATTCAGGAGGAGGAGGAGGAGGAGGTCCTTCAGGAGGGCATGACCTGCTTCTTCTGTGTTTGAGTCACTCGTACCATCATCCACCACCCTAATGATAGGGTACTTACTGTTTATGGTTCTGTATATTGTTAATTGTTTTTGCCCACATGCACATGAGGTTCAAACCATCACCCCTTAGATTACTAATCCAATATCTAAAAGCATTGTGGGGACAAATCAAGGCACTGATACCAGATCAGTATCAGCGTCCTCTTTAACTTACTGACTTGTTAGTTGAACTTTTAAGGCACTACAGATTTGAGCATCTTCATCTTAACCGAATGTTAATGTAATGTTGACATGTGGCTTCAAATAGCAACACATGTCTCTCTGCAATCTTTAATAAAATGTTGAATAATGATTATTTAATAACTCTGTTTTCCAGCAGAAATGTGCTACTGTTCACAATGTTATTGTTGAGCTCCTCAGACAGCATGTTTTTAGAGATTAGGACAGTGGTGACTGACTGATTAGAGTATTAGGCTTGTTTACCGGAACACTGGGACTTTTAATCCCAGTGTTGTCAGGTTGCCATAGCCAGGTCCTTCAGCAGGACTTCACTGGGATGCTTGGTTCACATCAGCCGTGTCCTGCCAGTGGCTTTCAGCCAAATGCTGTAAATATGAAATATAATAATATTTTCACTTGTGCTTCCTCTCCATGTGATGGGGAATAAAAAGTGTTTAGGAAAGAATACAGAGGGGAACAAACAGCCGTCTAAAGAAACCGTTTAGGAAGGAAATCCAAGTCCAATCTGTGGATGCCATGAACACACGTTCTGCTTTAAACATGAAATTAGTTTTTCCATTATTAATATGTTTATCTCAACTTATTTTTATTATTATTACACTCAACCTGTGTGTGTGTGTGTGTGTGTGTGTGTGTGTGTGTGTGTGAGTGTGAGTGTGTGTTGCGACCATCCAGTAGAGACTGTTTCAGGTGCTGGGCAGATACAGCCAGGACAGGACACCAATCCATCACTCAGCACACACTAACTCACACAGACATACACACTATATAGTGGCAATTTAAAGCAACCAATTCACCTTGAACCCACATGGACTCAATTATTATTTGGAAACCCCCGCCAAAATCGGGATTCTCGGGTGGCGTGAACACAAGTTCTCCTCATGCTGCCCAAGTTTCCAAACTTTCCTACTTTCGAAATATGGTCCTTGAGGTTGTACATATCATACATACAGGGCAGTCTTAATCTTGTAGTTAAGGAACCATCCTTGCGACCTGGGGGTCCCCGATTCCATTCCTGGTCCCATCAAATGCTATAGCTGAGGTGCTTTGGGAAAGGCACCCAAGTGCTATGTGTCATGTAGCGCTGCCGACCGCTTCACTCATTGTGTGTTTCACTGAATGGATGAGTTAAATGTAGAGGACACATTCCTCTGTGTATAAGTACAGTACATTTGCATTTAGTCATTTAGCAGACGCTTTAATCCAAAGTGACTTACAAGGTGAGCAATCAACATCCCTGGAGCAATGAGGGTTAGGGGTCTTGCTTAAGGACCCACACTGGTAACTTCAGTGGACTTTGGACTTGAACCCCCAACCTTCAGATTAATAGCACAATGCCCTAACCACTGAGCTACCGCACCCTTCCAGTGGGTGAACTAAAACAAAAGTTCGTTTGTAGTACCCGTCCCAAGCCCGGATGAGTAGGAGGGATGCTTTGGGAAGGGCATGTGTCAGGGTGAATATGTGGATCTTTCCCACTGGGATTTATTTCCCTTTCTATCAACCCGTCAGAGAATCTCTGAGAATCCAAATCATCTGCAGTCTATAGTTATGAAGTGCACTTTACTATTTGTGAATTTCCTCAAATAAAGGATCATCATATCTTACAATCTGACCACTCAGTCCAGCTTCTAAATGAAATGGTGTGAATGTGAACGTGTGGTGTCCATGCACCTCATCATACTCTCACCAAGCATTATATTGGGTGCACTAATTGTCCATTTATTTAATCAGTTCCACTTAACATTTTACGTCTCTTCTCTGCCAAAAAAGGACCAATTGAATCCCAGACGCTTCTTGGCAGGGACACCGCTGCACTCTACTGTACACAAAGCAGCGCTTTTTAATCTGCCTGTAGCTGTGGATCTTAATGAATCCGGTTAGCAGCGAGTTACTGATGTGTGACACTTGATCATGTGCCATCCCTGAAATGTGGCCTCACCAGCCACTCACAGGGCAGACACCTATTCTTCTGTGAAGCATCATGGGTAAATTAGAGCCTCTGGCAGTAAATGTCAAACACAATAATAGGTCAGTGGGTAAAAGGCTGTGCTTTAAACCCAGCAGCTACAAACACTTTCCACTCACACCTGACCCACAGTCCAGTTTGGTTATTCATCAAAGTCGAGCTGAGGTGAAGCAGATACAGGTTTGTGTGGAAACGACAGTGAAGAGCTCAAGCTTGATTGAGCAGGAGGACGAGGCCTGTAATGCAATGAGAGGTATCGCAGTAAAAGATTATTATTTGGCGTTGGGTTGCGGCGGGAACGAGACTCATTTCTGATAAACATTACAAGAGGTCATTTAGCAAACTACAAACGTACAAGTACCCCCGACTGATGGTTGGGGTCAGAACACAGGGTCAGCCATGACACCGCCCCAATAGAGCAATGAAGGTTAAGAGCCCTGCACAAGGGCCCACACTGATAACTTGGGTGGACTTGGGATTTAAAACTTATCCTCACCACTGAGCTACCACGGTGTGTCTGCAGTAGACATGGAGATGGAGGTGAAATCCGAATCTAAAAACTTCTCCATCTTTCCTGCCTCCATTGACATTCCAGACTGCTCTCCAGCCAAGAGTCACCAGTCACCCCTGCATCTGCACCGTCCACATTTTCTGCTGCCTTCCTGACATTTTCTGCTTTATACGGTGCTGCCACCGTCTGCTTGCCCCGCCTACTCCACTCTTCAATTCCTTTTTATTCATTCATTATCTACCGCTTCATCCTATATTAGGGTCGTGGTGGGGTTCCCCATGCCAATCCAGGGGAGAAAGTTTCGGGTGCTGGGCAGATACACCCAGGACAGGGTGCCAATCCATCGCTGGGCACACACTCACTCACACAGACACACACGCATACACACTCTATATGGGGCAATTTGGAGAACTCAATTGACTTGATCCATGTTTTTGGACTGTGGGAGGAAACCGGAGAACCCGGAGTAAACCCACGCAGACACTGGGAGAACATGGAAACTCCATCCAGATGGGGATTTGAACCGGGAATCCCTAGTGCTGAGAGGCGAACGTGCTAACCACTAAGCCACCGTGCCGCCCCTCTTCAATTCCTTTTTAATTTAAACAGCAGAGAGATGAGGGCCTGAGCTGTGCATGCCGGCTATTGCACTGTGTGACGTCCTCATCGCTGGGGTTTAAGCGCCGGAGACGGAATTGATGAAACACAGAACTGGATTTATTTACATACATTGTGCTGCCATTGCTGTTCCATGAAGGACGCTGCTGGAACTCCATACTCCACTCCTCCCCCTATTTCTGCTTTGAACAATTAAAATCATCTTGATTATAATTTCAGGTGGAGACAAATGAAACATCCTGATTCATAAATCAGATTCCCTGCCCTTTAAGTGCAGTGATTAAAAGGAGCTGTGCAGCAGAAGGTGATTGAAAATTGACTCCAGCGAAGCTAAAACAATGCAGGATATTATGAGTTCATGCATAACCAGTGTGTAAAAGCTTACCCTGCTTGCTATTCCATCGGCTTTTCAAATGTTCTCAACTAGAAAATTGTTCGGGGGGTAATTTTCATGTCAAGACTTTAATCCCAGATGGAATTGGCCAATTGAAACAATGTGGAGCGTAATGGCACAATGAAGATGCAACTGGGGTTTGTGTTTGTGCTCATCTGGTTAATCGAAGATGAAGTTTGGTGGTGGAGGCAAAGATTTTCGCACTAATGACATGAATGACTAAAGACTTAACAGAATTTGTGACGACTTGGAGAGGTGTGCAGAAGGCATTATGCGAAAAGAGTGATCATTCGGGTTACACCACCGAGAAAAAACTGATTAAGCAATTTTTTTCCCACTTTATATATTAAAAATATCCATATTATTAATATTACTTTATTACAATTTTCAATATATACACATACTGATACTTAATGATAAGATTAAAGACGTAAATGTTAATATTATTCATATAGCCACCACCATGCACATCACCACAACAATATCAACAGTAAAGTTTGGAGGTGGGATGAACACCTAAGTTTGAGTTTAGGGCTGAGTTCAGTCCAGTGATGTTTAACTAGTTACCATAACAAACATAAAACAAGAAACTCGCTTTACTCTTCAGCCAAATCTGGGTTGCGGCTGTTCACACCATCCCTGGCTGGTTAAATCATTTCGAAATGCTTCTGACCACAGACTAAGCCTCTTATCCCCAACGACAGAAGCCCAGCTCTTAATGAGGACTCATTAGCAGATTCCAGTCTCCATTACAACGTGCTTTAGAACCAATGGCATCTTTATTAATAAAGAAATCTAAATGATTAATTAGCTTTAATTCAAAGTTCACATATGACAGAAATGTAACCTTTAAAACCAATGTAATAAAAAAAATGTAAATCCTTATCAACCAAAATCAACTATTCATTAGTGAAGACGACATCATTTGTATACATACAGAACATATTTCATTTCTCTGTTTATGGAATTTAGTCAGTAGTAGATTACATAGACCCTTACATAGAGCTATAGTGAGCTGGCAACTGCACAATGCACAGCTTGTGTCAGTGTGTTTATGTTTATTATGTTCATAATGACGGGAAAAGTACACCTTACTACGGCAGCATTTCTTTTAATTATTCATGGGTGTGTTTTGGGCGTAGAATAAACCGATCTGTGTGTATTTTGCGATTCCATTTCTATTTCAGTGCGCAGTGCAGATGTACATAACCTTATTTTATTTTGTATTCTGTTTCTTGTTGATGTTAAACTGATAAAAAAAACACTGTTGCCATCTGTCAGGTTGTTTTCAGTTAGTTCTGCACCTCTGATAGAAATACCCCCAAGATATACCTCCATCCATCCATCATCTTCCACTTTATACTCTACTAGGGTCACGGGGGGTTTCCCACGCCCATCCACGTGAGAGAACGTTTCGGGTCCTGGACAGATACACCCAGGACAGGGTGCCAATCTATGGCTGGGCACACACTCACTCACATAAACACACTCTATATGGGGCAATTTGGAGAACTCAATTGACTTGATCCATGTTTTTGGACTGTGGGAGGAAAATGGAGAACCTGGATGAAACCCACGCAGACACGGGGAGAACATGGAAACTCCATCCAGATGGGGATTCGAATCGGGAATCCCTAGTGCTGAGAGGAGAACATGCCAACCACTAAGCCACTGTACCGCTCCAAGATATACCTGAATAAACAAATTGTACAAAATTTGTGTTATACAAACTGTAACTAAAAGGTTAGAAGTGTGAACTTAAGCCAATTTATCTTTTTATATAGCCCTTTGTCATCTCTTTCTAACACCTGTGCTAATTATTCTGCATAAAAAAAGTTCCATTAAAAAAAACTATATTTGTGTGTGTGTGTTTGGGGGCGTGTGTGTGTGTGTGTGTGTGTGTGTTTGGGGGCGTGTGTGTATAGTGTGTATAATGCATGTGTGTATTTATGTATGTTTGTATATAGGTATGTATGTGTATATACCTGTGTATATATGTATAGGTTTTTTTTCCCCCCCCTCTCGCTTCTTTTTTAAAATTTTTTGTCCTAAGTTGTTTCTTTTTACCCTCTCTCTCGTTTTCTCCTCATTTTTTCCCCCGTCATGCATTGCCGGAATAATTCAAATCAATCAAATAAAAGCACAATTAACAGGAATTCATTCATTCATTATCTCCCACTTTATCCTCTATTAGGGTCGCGGTGGGGTTCCCCTTGTCCATCCAGGGGAGAACGTTTCGGGTGCTGGGCAGATACACCCAGGACAGGGCGCCAATCTATCGCTGGGCACACACTCACTCACACATACACACTCTATATGGGGCAATTAGGAGAACTCAATTGACTTGATCCATGTTTTTGGACTGTGGGAGGAAACCGGAGAACCCGGAGGAAACCCACACGGACACGGGGAGAACATGGAAACTCCACCCAGATGGGGATTCGAACCGGGAATCCCTAGTGCTGAGAGGAGAACATGCTAAACCACTAAGCCGCTACAATAATCTGTAGAACTGTTCCTGTAAAAACGTAAAAGCAAACATGGATGGCACATCACTGCAGTCAGATTACCATTCAGATTGCAAAAGGTACCAGACATGACGGGTTAATAAAAAATATATATATATATATATGTTAGCTCTTAGATTTTAAGAACCTTAAACAGAAAAGGCGGCACGGTGGCTTAGCACGTTCGCCTCTCAGTACTAGGGATTCCCGGTTCGAATCCCCATCTGGGTGGAGTTTCCATGTTCTCCCCGTGTCTGCGTGGGTTTCCTCCGGGTTCTCCGGTTTCCTCCCACAGTCCAAAAACATGGATCAAGTCAATTGAATTCTCAAAATTGCCCCATACAGAGTGTGTCTGTGTGAGTGAGTGTGTGCCCAGCGATGGATTGGTGCCCTGTCCTGGGTGTATCTGCCCAGCGCCCGAGACGTTCTCCCCTGGATGGGCATGGGGAACCTCACCGCGACCCTAATAGAGGATAAAGCGGAAGATAATGAATGAATGAATAAACAGAGAAGTAAAGGTACACCCCATTTCGTTGAGGCTACATGCTAACGCTTTATGAGAAATGCTAATCATTATTCTAATACGCGCTCAATCTCAATCAAGCAAACCAAATGATTGGCAGGAGCTGTACACTTTGATTAAAGTAAACGCTGGAGGATTCAGAGAGCGTCGCTCTGATTGTCTGCCTCGTCCTGCTTTTTTTTGTTACCTATTGATTCTGTTTGCTGCTTAGCGCTTACATGCTAATGCGTTAGCAAGCGCTCTGATGACAACAACAATGTCACATTGAATCTTTTCGGACAGATCCATGCACGTTTGCATATTTATTTCAGGCCAATGGAAATACCTTGCCAAATTGATTGACAGAAAGAGAGACCCATGGCGAGCACCTAAATGAGCCCACGGTTTGACAGCCACAGAGCGCCGAGCTAAATGGGACCTCCCCGATTTCTATTAGCTCCAGAGTTGGCCAAGGTCCAGACTCATCTAATAAACGCCGGGCTATGTGCAGGAACCTTCTTTTTTAATCATAAGAAGAAGAATGTATAGTTTGGTGATCGCTACACATTACAAACAAGTTTATTTTAGTTTGGAAGACATATCAGACATTCACTGCCATCATTCTAACCGCCATATGCTGCGCACCAGTGCTTCATCATTTGTTGTAGTTCTGAACTCACTTGTCTTCTGGATAAAAAGGGTTTAAAGTGTTTTTTTTCTAGGTAATCAATCAATGTGTGAGGTAAATTGTTAAAACCATCTACAGTTCTGTCAAAAGTCAGGACTCACCGCTTCTGGCTTCATTGTTTATTCTCTCCACTTACCATACAAATGGAATTTGTAGTTTTACAATCAAAGACGGGCGGCACGGTGGCTTAGTGGTTGGCATGTTCTCCTCTCAGCACTAGGAATTCCCGGTTCAAATCCCCATCTGGGTGGAGTTTCCATGTTCTCCCCGTGTACGCGTGGGTTTCCTCTGAGTGCTCTCTTCCTCCCACAGTCCAAAAACATGGATCAAGTCAATTGAGTTCTCTAAATTGCCCCATATAGAATGTGTCTGTGTGAGTGAGTGTGTGCCCAGCGATAGCTTGGCGCCCTGTCCTGGGTGTATCTGCCTAGCGCCCGAAACCTTCTCCCCTGGATGGGCACCCACTTTATCCCTAATGTAGGATAAAGTGGAAGATAATGAATGAATGAACAATCAAAGACTGTAGTCCACCTGTTTTCGAGTTTTTGTTAGTCCCCTGTTGGTTTCTCTGTTTTCTATTGGTCAGAACCATCATAGGACAGGTATTATTCGGGTGGAGGAATGTTTGACACTGCTGGGATAGGAATAACGCACCAACCAAATAATCCCGGCTCTGTGGTGGTACTATTGGGGTCCTAATCATTAGAGAACAGAATAAAGGGAACATACACAGTATGTACTGTAGAACACAGATGGACAACAGTCTGGAATTGTAGAACTACAAAGTCCATTGTTACAGGAAGTGGAACTGCCAATAAGAGGAGCAGAAAGAGGCGTGAACCTAATATATTTTTCAAATCAAATATTAATGTATTGAAGTATTAATAAATTCTGAGCTCTTGCTCAATCCGCTTAAGTATATACATATACCCCATCCAATCAGCCATCGATGATGCGTTTACCCCTATGGCTGGCACAATCAAGTTTTTCCAATTTAGTCATTAACATGTCTTCAGATGTGAAAAAAACAAACAAAAAAAAACTCACACTCAGGACATGCAGACGCCACACAGAAAGGACCTGTGTTCAACCCACCAAGAATCGAACCCTCCATGCTGTGCAGCAGAAGCACCACTCACTGTGCTACAGCGCCGCCCTATTGTTTGTTTCCTGGGCAACTAAAGCCAAAACAATTCAGAGACAATCGAGGCAATCAGATGACGTTACTTTGGCAAGAAGCACATTCTAACTGATCAAGGTACACGGGTCGCAAATCATCTACTTCTTTATATTGTATTTAAAAACTTATTATGGGTTGTATTTAGAGCTGGCTGCTTCTTTCAAGACACTAATATACACGAGGGATTTACTTGCGACTGGAGTTCTAATGCCGATTATAAATAACATGTCCACTTCACACGTCTCTGGTTGCCAGGGTTTTCTTTTTGACCTCTCAGAACATGAGCCTGTGAATTGCGAGCGGGTAATTTGCTTCTGAACGAGCGCCTGCCTTGATGAGAGTTTAAAAGGCTGTGCGGCATTTTGCTCAGGAACTCAAGATTTATTTGAAATCTTGCTTTGCGGCACAGAACATTTTATATGTTATCACATAATCGTGTTCCATTAGCACACACGACGCTGAGTGTAACCCCTGCATAAATCTATAAAACCACTTAAACAGCAACGCCATTAAGTTGCATTTGAATTAAATATATCTGTTTTCATCAGCAGAGGGTCTGAGTGAGGAACAGTGACGGAGATGCAATCTTGTTAGTCGCTGTCTCAGCCGTTCAGGTTTGGTTACACAACAGAGAGCGATGTCCTGATGAAATTAACAACAGTGACGTTCCATGTTTTACCTTGGCGTTCTTCATTAGGTTCGCTTTGGTCTGTGTTCCAACATAGAAACCAGTGTGCAATACATTGTAAATGTTCTGTTTTCAGAAATTTGGGCTTTGAGGGTCAGGACCAGCAAGCAATTTATTAACAAACTGTAGGAGAGCCAATGAAATGAGTCTCTGCTGCGAATCCCAGGGTGGCGCGGTGGTTTACTGGTTAGCACATCCACCTCTCAGCATTGGGGATCCAGGTTAAAGGTGAAGTTTCCATGTTTTCTCCATGTCCACATGGGTTTTCTCCTGGTTCTCCAGTTTCCTCCCACTGTCCAAGAACATAGATTCAAGGTGAATTGGCTGCTCTGAATTGCCCTTATCTGAATTGCCTATATATAGTGTGTGTGCCCTGGATTGGTTACAGCTTCCCAGTGCCAAAAATGTTCTTCCCTGGATGGGAATAGAGAACCCCTTTCAACTAGAATAGGATTTAGTGAAAGGGAATGAGATGAGGGGTGGCACGGTGGCTTAGTGGTTAGCATGTTCTCTTCTCAGCACTAGAGATTCCCGGTTCGAATTCCCATCTGGGTGGAGTTTCCATGTTCTCCCCATGTCCACGTGGGTTTCCTTCAGGTTCTCCGGTTTCCTCCCACAGGCCAAAAACATGCATCAAGTCAATTGAGTTCTCCAAATTTCCCCATATAGAGTGTGTCTGTGTGAGTGAGTGTGTGCCCAGCGATAACTTGGCACCCTGTCCTGGGTGTATCTGCCCAGCGCCCGAAACGTTCTCCCCTGGATGGGCATGGGGAACCCCCCACCCCCGCGACCCTAATAGAGGATAAAGCGGAAAATAATGGATGGAATGAGATGAGGTTAAAAATAAACAGCACATACAGTGAACACCAGTCTTGATGTTTGTGAGTTGTCTGTGTGAGGCAAAAAATAAAACAGAAAACACCCGCCGTGTTAAATGAGCAGGGCTGATCGTCTTTGATTGGCCCCCAGGGAGTCTCAAATTCCCATAGTCCATTTTTAAAACCGTCCTCTAATAACATCATCAACAATATTTACTACCAAACAGTAATAATGACTCAAAGAATATATATATATATATTGTTTTCCCTCTCCGACTTTCCCCGTCTCTACTAACCAAGTTTTTAAATACAAACCAGTGCAGCCTGAAGGAACAGAATAAAAACCTTAAGTGGGTTTTATTAAAACTTTTATTTTCATAGGTTCATTTACGAACCTGCTTCAGTTTCCCCAGAAGACTAATTGCACCACAGGATTAAATATTTGAAGAAAGCTGGACTTTTTTTCCTCATGTTTTATTTATTTCCTTTCCTGTAGCCATCTCTGCAGTTTAGTCACCATTATGATACATACGATTTTTTTAAATTTGCATCACTATGAATTTTTAATGTCATGGATTCGAGAACTGTTCAGTAATTGATCCTCAGAGAACAAGTTTCAATAACTGCATGTCCACCGAGGCGGTCGTGAAAGCAGGTTCGCCAGAGGCTTGATTTTGTTTCTAGTGCGTTTATGGTAGAAGGTTCAGTAACAAAGAGTTTGACCCTCATTTAATATTTAAATGATACGACTTTGAAAACTGCCAGACCAATGACGTCTTCATAAGAGGTTTTACATTGTTGCTGATGTTTGTCAATGTGCAAAACCTCTCATTAAATGAAAACATTTATAGGTGTTGGTACAAACAGAGAGGTTGCCAAATCACAGCTTTTATTTAAACGTAAATGTTGCATATATTAAACCAGAAGTATAGTATAGTAAAGTAACTGCAACATGACTAGAGGCTTCTTTAGCTCTTGCCATTGATAGTGGTGTGCACACACGTGATTCGCTACCCCTGCTGGTGCATCTGGATCCCTGTTCCCAGTTTGATGCAGGAACACCATCATGCATTGCGTTAGTTCAGATTAGGGGAGAACACAAACAACAAATCTGAATGTGAGCAGGTCAAATAAAATCATAGATCATTAACCCTGTGTTTCCTCTGAACAGAACTGTAAGCAGTAGATTAGACATTGATCTGAACGGACCACGTCAGCGCTGAAATAATTGGATGTAATGAGGCGCGGCTCAATTTCAATGTGTGAGAATGAAATAGAGTTGAGGCTGTCGAATAAAACATGATTTAATAATATTGCGTGAGCTAAACAGTAATGGTGGGTGCGAGTTCCTATGCAGGCCAACTGCACGTTTAATGATATGGCTACTAAATATAAAAAACTTGGCAAACCTACGGACAACATGGTGCAGATTCGAACCTGGTTTAAAAAACAAAAAATCCCAATAAAAACCAGCCACTCACTACTTGCCCCTCGCTGATGCAAACAGAATCATTAGCCAGATCGTCTGCAGACTTCCCACAGTTTGTTCTTATTGTACATGTACAGTCTGTAAATGTAGGAGAATTCCACTCGGGCGGTGGGGTGGTATAAATAACCCGGTTTCAAATGATGTGTGGTTGGTAGCTCGGTGGTTAGGGCATTGGGCTATCAATCTGAAGGTTGGGGGTTCAAATCCCAGCTCCACTGAAGTTACTAGTGTGGGTCCTTGAGCAAGACCCTTAACCCTCATTGCTCAGGGATGTTGTGATTATCCCTGTGCTTACCTTGTAAGTCGCTTTGGATAAAAGTGTCTGCTAAATGACCAAATGTAAATGTAAACGTAATGTGTTATTACTCCAGTTACCGACAGACAGAAAGGATTTAGTGAAACTGCATAAAGTCTGTGACTGGATTCTACTTTATAGAAAGATTTTACACTGTTTATTTAATATTACCCATTTAGGCTATTTAGACAATACCCTTTTATATACAATGAGAACATACAAATGTCACACAGAAAAGACAGCGAGGAAAGTAAAACGAAAGCTGTACTCATAAATCGACAGCTTTTTCTCTGGAACTGACATTAAAAAATATGCTGAGGGAATAAAAATCAAGATCCTTAATTAAAAGAAAACATACAGATCGTTCAGAAAGTTAATATTAAAGTTTAATGCAGCGTGAGAGAAAACTTTGTGACGTACGGTGTTGTACAGTTTACTAAACAGCACGGGATTCTTAATTACGATGCCGCAGCATTATCATTTAAATGACTTTGATGGATGAGGATGTGGTTGACTTAACATTAGAATGGAATTAAAGCCGCCACCGAGTTTGCCCATTCTCACGTTTAAGAAGCCACGTCGTGTTTATTCATATAGAATGTCACTTATCTGCAATATTATACAACCCCCCACAATTTTAATAAATAATTAAACAAGACCAGGAATTGTGACTTATTTCCATAATCATTTCCGCCACCCCGACTGTGAGAACTCGGCTCTGAGGAAACAATAGAGCGTACAGAGAAACACGCCGACTTTTCAAACCATAGGCAGGATTTGCAAATTACTAACGTGATTAATCAGTGAGGGGAACGTAGGAACAGGATTAAGTGAAGGTTCGGCTGCATTGCCAAACAAACACTCGCATACCCATTAATTCTTACAATTAGTTAATTGGTCTGTTTTCTAGCAGCAGTGCGATGGGCAGCAGTTGGTAAATATAGTGCAGAACTTTTTAGTCTCCTGTTGGTTCTCTGTTGGTCAGGAGCATCACAGTACAGGTATCATTTGGGTGGTGGATTGTTTATTGTCAGTTCTGCAGTGATGCTGATGTGGTGAGGAGGTTTTAGTGTAGTTTCATTTCTCCACCTCAGTGACACTGCTGGGATAGGAATAATGCACCAACCTAATAAACCCTGCTCTGTGGTGGTACTATTGGGGTTCTGAGCATTAGAACAGAGTACACAGTATGTACTGTAGAACACAAACAGATGGACTACAGACTGGAATTGTAGAACTACAAAGTCCATCTTTACAGAACATGGAACTGAACATGGACAATAAGAGCAGACGGAACAGGGAGATGGACACATTCATTTATTCACACACTAATACATTATGCAGCATTTTTTTTGTCCAATCAATAATGAACCTTCTGTTTAACTTCTTATTTAAAAAATAAAAAGGTACAACTTTTTATTGTGGTACATAGTAGTTCTGTTTACATTTCAATTTTTATTTCTACTTTCTCTATTTGCAAAATGGCAATCCTGTACATAACAATTTAAATTCTATTTAGTACTTTTTCATTACTTGAAATAGATTTTTCTTTTCATATTTGAAAGAGTCCAGGTTAAGTTTTTAAATTGTATTTTGCACAACAGTTTTAATCCTAAATGAAATTGCTACTCTTCATTTTATCACCATTCTGTACACGCAGTTGTTCAAAACATTTTGCTGCATGTTGGACGAGGCATCACTGTGCATGTGACAGCAAATTCGATTGGATTTGAAAATGGAGGCCAAACCTCTGACTGGTATTGGTAAAGTAGGTCCTGTCTGAGTGGTGTCTGCACTCCCTCCTAATAGCTGCATTTGGTTTTTTCCACAGTGGTAGGGTAACTAGGAGATACCGAACTGTTAGAGATACTGTACATGTATCAGTGCGCTTGTAGTTCTGGATCCAAGCTTGGATAAAGGGTAAGTTGCGTGGGGTATAAAACTGTACCAAATCTATTACATGTGGCGCTTACCTTTAAACATCTGCAATGAAAACAACCAAGAGATGAAATGATTTGTATGCTGCCCTGTATACGTACAGCACCACCACACACAGACATATGCACATCAACATAACTATTATTTCCCAGTTCGCTGACAAGTGCCACTAAGCTCATCCACCACCCACCACCATTTGCATAGAGTCAGTCGGGCTCATTATCCTCACCTCTAGACGTGTGAAAGGTCACCAACCCTGAAATAACAACCGGTGGAACAATGAACATCTCCTGTATTCATGGCCGTGTCTTATTAAAAAGAAGGTGACATTTCAGAGCCGGGCTCCAGCCCATACCCAGCATTCCTGCTGTGTTCAGTCACGTTCACTTAACTGGAGATAGGCTAAATTGAATTGGAGATAAGCAAAGTGACAGTTAATGGAACACAGCTGGATGATTTTATTGTGTGAGGGCTCTTGAAGCAATCCTTAAAGAGAATTGAAATTCCTGCTGGAGGTAAGAGGTGATGTGTTTACAAACTCACTGGGTTAGAATTGGCTGTCGATTGTAGTATTGTCCAATCAACGGACAGGGTTAAAGTAAGATTTAAGAGTTGGAACTTTTATTATATATTGTGAGAGAGGCATTTAGAAATGCTGGGATGCAGAGAATGTAAAACTCAAAGCCTCTTTTCTCTTCAGACAACATTAAATATCTATATAGTGATTAATATTTCCACACACACTGAAACTGATTTTACAGACATGCATTGTCGTGAGGGTGGCACGGTGGTATAATGGTTAGCATGTTCACTTATATTGCAAAACAGACTGCGTTTCTTTCCTCAGGCCATCAGACTCTTGAACAATTTGACCAAACACCAACATATCCGCTGCTAACATGTTTGAAACAACCTTTCTGCACATCTTGCACCTTTAGCGCACTCTTTGCACATTATAAAGAACTGCCACAATTATAAACTCTTAAGAATTGTTTTAAATCAAGGACTTTTTTCTTCCTGGAACATGTGGCTCACATCACTAGGAGGCCACCAGCACTGTCACCTCTCCACTTAATTTGAACTGTTTACCATAACCAAACTCAGGTTTACCTTCAATACCATACCTGAAAGATTATTGTTTACTGTACTGTGTATCGTCCTGTATTTATTGTGATCCTTGTGTTTGTATATGTGCACTTTATGTTGGTTGTGTAGTAGCTGTTATATGTAGCACCTTGTTCCTGGGGAACACTGTCTCGTTCCACATATACTGTACTGTACTTTATATTGTGGAATGACAAATAAAATACTTGAATACTTATCTATTTATTTGACGGACATCAGCTTTCACTTCTCAGATCAGTCTTTCAAAAATAAAGACATGGCTGTTAATAATAAAGAAACTATGTGAAACCAGTTTCAAGGCTTAAGAATATGCAGTTCCTTTTTCTAAAGTTGGGTTCTCCTTTTGTCCTTGTCATGGCATTTGATCCTGCAGATTAATGAGAGAATTTTCCCGTCTACTACCCGTAGGCCCATCTGTTTATCCATAGGAGCATTGATCAGAAGCGACAGTGGGGAGATGGCTTTGATCAGAGGTGTTATTGTGCTCTTATGCCACTTTTGGACTAATCACAAGCCCTTATTACATCCAGCCTCCCCATTTTAATCTCTTTAGTCACTGTCTCTGGTCTGGTCTGTCCGTCTCCCTTCCAAAGCAAAGCCAATCCATAATGTGATAATAATGAAAAGTGTCGCTATGAAATTGCCATTCGCAAGGGTCTCAGAGGATTGGGCTCATATGTTTATGGTTACATTCCCAAGCTAGCGGTCATATCCCATTTTTATCCTTTATTCATCCTAATACCAGGTTTTACTCCATGGAACTATAGTGATTCTGTTTAATACCACACGTGTGTCTGGCTGAACTGTTTGTATTTCTTTTAGTAAAAGTCGTATCTTGAACAAAATGTAATCCCTCTGGGTAAAGGTTTAGGAACTAAGTGGCTACTTTTATTACAGCCGTAAACATGAACACTATTTGCTCCACTTATTTGTAGTTCTCCAATTCCAGACTGTAGTCCATCTGTTTGTGATCTACAGTACATACTGTGTACTCTGTTCTCTAATGGTCAGGACCCCAATAGTACCACCACAGAGCAGAGATTATTTGGTTGGTGCATTAGTTTCATTGCAGAACTGACCAACAATCCACCACCCAAATGATACTCGTTCTGTGATGCTCCTGACCAATAGAGAACAGAGAACTGACAGGGGAATAACAAACACAAAGATAACAGTTGGACTACAGTCTGGAATTGTAAAACTACAAAGTCCATCTATATGATAAGTGGAGAAAATAGACAATGGAGCAAAAAAGGGGCGTCTCCAAACTTTTACTGTACACCAAAACAATATCTTGCACATTATAGTGAGCAGCAACATATTTTATTAAGTATTTCAATTTGCGCATTTTAATTCACAACAACCAAATTACAACATTGCAGGTAGCTTGTGCTGGGAATTAATATTCTGGAGATGTATTGTAACTATTGTTCAGGAAACTGCTTGGAAATATGAATAAAATAATAGTTGATATGGTTCCCCTGTCAAAACCTGGACTGTGTGTGTGTGTGTGTGTGTGTGTGTGTGTGTGTGTGTGTGTGTGTAAGCTATTGGGAGGTAAATGTTTACTTTGTCATTTTGTGCAGAAACACTTGAAACGTGCCATACGCCTTCTCCCTGCAGTCATCACCATGTTTAGAACTAGCGAGATGAACACTGACATTCACTATGACTTGTTTTTCCATTGCGTGTGTGTGTGTGTGTGTGTGTGTGCGCGTGTGTGTGTGTGTGAGTAAGAATGTCTATGTTTGACATTCATTGTAGTTCATTTCCGTCTTCATGTTGTTTTTGATTTCCAGAGGGCACTGGATGATAAAGATGATGACATTAGAATACACGATTAGAGAATCTGAATATATGATTAGATTAATTAACTAGTAAATTAATTGAAGCATTATCTTGGATATTTCCCTTTTATGTAAATTTATGTTAAACATTTTATTATTAACTGGTAATTACAGACTGTATTACGTCTGTTTTCTTTATTTGCTAGTTCCCTGATGGTTCACTCTTCTTATTCTATTATTATTGTGCTGTTTTTAAATATTATGTACCCACTACTGGCTGCTACATCCTACACCCATTACGATAAATAAAGTATTCATTCTGTCTATCTATTGGTCAGGAGCATCACAAAACAGGTATCATTTGGGTGGTGGATTGTTTTAGTTCTGCAATGATACGGATGTAGTTTCATTTCTCCACCTCAGTGACTGCTGGGATAGGAATGATGCTTCTTGGGGTTACTATTGGGGTTCTGACCATTAGAACAGAGTAGAGGAGATGTGCACAGTATGTACTGTAGAACACAAACATATGGACTACAGTCTGGAATTGTAGAACTACAAAGTCCATCTTTACAGGAAGTGCAACTGAGAACATGGACAATAAGTGGAGCAAAAAGGGGGCGTGTCCAATTTTTTATTTTTTTTTAATCTGTTCAATGCATTGTTAGAGTCTTGAAATAAATACTTGAAATTAAATATAATTCTTGTGTTGATGCCATTTGCAGAATATTGATATTTTTAAGGTTCTGACGGTAAATTTTTGTTAATAAATTTAGCAGTGCGGCACGGTGGCTTAGTGTTTAGCATGTTCTCCTCTCAGCACTAGGGATTCCCGGTTCAAATCCCCATCTGGGTGGAGTTTCCATGTTCTCCCCGTGTCTGCGTGGGTTTCCTCCGGGTTCTCCGGTTTCCTCCCACATTCCAAAAACATGGATCAAGTTAATTGAATCCTCAAAATTGCCCCACATAGAGTGTGTCTGTGTGAGTGAGTGTGTGCCCAGCGATTGGATTGGCGCCCTGTCCTGGGTCTATCTGCCCAGCGCCCGAGACGTTCTCCCCTGGATGGGCATGGGGAACCCCACCGCGACCCTAATAGAGGATAAGCGGGAGATAATGAATGAATGAATGAATGAAATTTAGCAGTAAGCTGTAGGGGGACAAACCCTGGTAACAGAGACATCTACTTACAGAGTTACATTTACATTTAGTCATTTAGCAGACGCTTTTATCCAAAACGACTTACAAATGAGAACATTACAAGTCAGAAGTTATGCAGGAACCCAACTACACTGTAAATTCATCAAACCTGATTGTTATTAGATTTTTTTTTTTTTTTTTACATTTATAGTTACATTAACATTTGGTCATTTATTGGGCGCTTTTATCCAAAGCGACTTACAAGGTGAGCACAGGGTTAATCATAACATCCCTGGAGCAAGGGGGGTTAAGGGTCCACACTAACTTCAGTGGACCTGGGATTTAAACCCCCAACCTTCAGATTAATAGCCCAACGTCCTTTTTTTACAACAGGTATTCATTAAAGAGATGCATCTTCAGTAGTTTCTTGAAACTGCTTAGTGATGCTGCCTTACAGACAGAGTTTTACACAGTTTATTGACCATGAAGACAAATTAAAGTAGAGACATAATATTCTCAAACAGTATGTTCATTCTGCACATTCACCACAAAAGTAAAGGAAACGGACAAGGCCATTCATGTGTACCTAATTACTTAAAGCTATTTATTTGGTTAATTTATGTAATTTATGTATTTAGTTTTCACTCAGGGGTGTACAGTACAATGCCGTGTTTCTGTTGCTCATCATTTTATTAGGTTTTTAAGCCCCTGACCCTCATTAGGGTTCAGCAGGTGGATCTGGCACATTTCCCAGCACTCACTGGGTGAGCGGAAAAACACCGGATGAAGCACTCGTCTCTTACCGATCATGACAGACAGATTAACACATTCACGCACATATTCACACCGAGGGGCGATTAAACACCCCCAAATCGCCCCATCACAAGATTAGTAATAAAGTCAAATACAGGGAGAACATACCATCTCAGAGCCTTCCTGCGGTGACATAACAGTGCTCCCCACCGCCCCCTACACAGCCCAACTGATGTTTCAAATGCCATGTAAATGAATTTACTAATATATTGAATTATTTAGAATAGATGTTAGAATCTTTGGGGAGCGATTGAGAAAGAAAAACTTCAAAGCGATAAAGAAGGCAGCAAGGGGAGAGCGAAAGCTACAATTACTAAAAGGTTGACTGCTCCGTAATAGCCCATAAAATCTGCAGTCCCAGTTTGTCTCCCTGGTGAGAGGATTTCTTCCCGCATGGTTGTTTCCCTGACCATATCTGAGAAAAAAAAGCGGACCTGCTCCCACTGTTGTTGTTTTGCCTCTGGTACTGATAGAAAAACAGACATTCATCTCCATTCTGCTTATACTGTTTTCAATAAAGCCGCTGGTTCATTGTCTCAGACTAAACTCTGGATTCCTGCGTTTATCCTTTATCTTTCTACAGTTATTTGCTAAGGCAGAATATTACTGCCTAAATGTTGATGTTTAAACTATCAGTCAGAAAAAACTTTTTTTTTTGTTCATACAGCCCTTGTATGAATAAACATCCCTATGGGGGGGGGGGGGGGGGGAGACCAGGTTGGAAATCATAGAGTTAACACATCCTTCAGAACTACTCTAGGAATGTTACAGGTCCTTTGGGTAAACCTGTCCCGCTCCAAACATTTCAGTGATTCAGAAATAAAAGTGTATTGTGTGGGGTGATTAATATGTTATAAATTAACAATCAGAGAGATTCACTCCCTGGTAGCAAAATTCAGGCCTAGATCAGGCCCACTTTCCTTTACTTTAATTTATGCTTTACTTTAATTCCCATCTGGTCCATTCCCTTATATAAAATGGCAGTTGCATTGCCTAACAGTACTTATTGCTGACATACAGCCAGCTGTATGTTTGCCAAACATGAACCAAATGTGTTTACGGGTATGTGAGCTATATATATATATATATATATATATATATATATATATATATATATATATATATATATATATATATATATATGGGGGGGGTTCCCCATGCCCATCCAGGGGAGAACGTTTCGGGTGCTGGGCAGATACACCCAGGACAGGACAGCAATCCATCACTGGGCACACACTCATTCACACATACTGTACACACTATATGAGGCAATTTGCAGAACTCAATTGACTTGAACCATGTTTTTGGACTGTGGGAGGAAACCGGAAAACCCGGAGGAAACCCACGCCGGCACGTGGAGAACATGGAAACTCCACCCAGATGGTAAGGAGGCATCCTTACCAGATGCCCGAACCACCTCAACTGGCTCCTTTCAATGCGGAGGAGTAGCGGCTCCACTCCGAGTCTCTCCCGAATGACCGAGCTTCTCACCCCGTCTCTAAGGGAGAGCCCAGCCACCCTGCGGAGAAAACCCATTTCGGCCGCTTGTATTCGCGATCTTGCTCTTTCGGTCATTACCCAAAGCTCATGACCATAGGTGAGGGTCGGAACGTAGATCGACTGGTAAATCGAGAGCCTTGCCTTGTGGCTTAGCTTCTTCTTTACCACAACTGACCAGTATAGGGTCCGCATCACTGCTGACCCCGCGCTGATCCGTCTGTCAATCTCACGCTCCATCTTACCATCACTCGTGAACAAGACCCCGAGATACTTAACTCCTCCACTTGAGGCAAGATCTGATCCCTGACCCAGAGAGGACTCTCCACCCTTTTCCGACTGAAAAATATATATATATATATAATCGAATCTAACTCAGCGCAGTTCCTACAGTGGGCCAGCAGGGCATCATCTCAGCCGGATTTGGTAGCACATCTGCTTGCTATCTTGGTTATTACCTTCTATAACTGCACATCATTAACAAACGCTTAAGGCCTGCATTTGTTTGTAACCAGCCAAGAAAAAAAAAACTGCAAAATTACTTTGAAGGAGAAAAACAGAAACTTCAAATATAAAGTGGTTTGATTTAAAAATATGTAACAACCGAGTTAAAACCATGGACACGTCTTTTACGGAACACAACGCTTTGCAGCCCTTTTTAATCTTTTGTGCTTTAAAGCGGCAAAGACAGAGAGAATCTGAATCGAGGAACCGGC
>JAFMOD010000191.1:1850939-1879212 GCA_019802435.1 Corydoras maculifer | reverse complement strand
TGCATTTGTTTGTAACCAGCCAAGAAAAAAAAAACTGCAAAATTACTTTGAAGGAGAAAAACAGAAACTTCAAATATAAAGTGGTTTGATTTAAAAATATGTAACAACCGAGTTAAAACCATGGACACGTCTTTTACGGAACACAACGCTTTGCAGCCCTTTTTAATCTTTTGTGCTTTAAAGCGGCAAAGACAGAGAGAATCTGAATCGAGGAACCGGCCTCATACACTGGATGAATATATGATTAGAGGCGAATGGTTTGAGCTTTGAAGTGCCAGATGGAAGAACGATGCAGCAGAGAAAGCAGTGGCTAGATTCTTCTTTCTAACTATTGTATGAAGTCTGGGCTCAACTTTTTACCCAATTTAAACCCAATCTTCAGTCATCATGCATCAGATGGACGTGACCCTGTACTTAGGATGCATTTCATTCCTCTGACATCATACACAAAATGTCCACAATCCACTGTTGAGGCTGGGTAGAACATTTTACAAGAGAACACTGTCTCCACGCAGTTTGCCCACAACCGTAAACTGTACATTATAGTTGAACGTGGTGGCTTAGTGGTTAGCATTTTCGCCTCACAGCACTAGGGATTCCCGTTCGAATCCCCATCTGGGTGGAGTTTCCATGTTCTCCCTGTGTCCACGTGGGTTTCCTCCAGGTTCTCCGGTTTCCTCCCACAGTCCAAAAACATGGATCAAGTCAATTGAGTTCTCCAAATATAGAGTCTGTGTGAGTGAGTGTGTGCCCAGCGATAGATTGACTCCCCGTCCTGGGTGTATCTGCCCGGCGCCTGAAACGTTCTCCCCTGGATGGGCATGGGGAACCCCCCCCCCCCGCGACCCTAATAGAGGATAAAGCGGAAGATAATGGATGGAAGGATATTAAGGTAGAAAAGCGAATGCGTGTACAGTATGTTTATCCGCTTTCCACATGTACAAAAAGTACATTCTGCTCAAATGTCTCGCTTGGTTGTTCAGCTTTAAGACCTGCAGCATAACTCTGGAGTGTGAGGAACTGTCTGCAGTCATCCAGACATCACAAAACATGGGAAGTTTTGCTCAGAGATCAAACTGTTTTTTAAAACAGAAATAGCATTGCTAGCACCCAAACAAAGACAACTAATCTCAGCAGTTGGGAGGACGGCTGTGACACAGATCAAAGATGAGAAAGCTTCTAAATGGTTTTGTCAGCTCTGATGAAAGCGCAATGCGAAGCGGAACCGCAGTCCTCGCACGAGAAAGAGTTCTGTGAAGGTGCTGATAAACCCTGAAACCCTGATCAAAGGGTTTCGACTGAATTCCTATTACAGCACAGTTCCCACCAAACATTTTAATTGAACACTGGGTTAAATAGCTAACAGCTACAATCGTGGTTCCAAATTTGCAAAGCGAGGCTGTCTGATTGGACTCGCGGTTTTAGCTCTATCATTCCAGAAACTCCACCCCATCAAAAAACCATGAGGAACGCAAAACACACCCAAAATTCTTTAATATAAAATACATTATCAGTTAAATTTTGGACCCCCCCCCCCCCACCATATTCTAACTAATCCATATATTAAGTATTTTTAAAAAAAATATATAAAGTAATATAAAGTTCAGCGGCACGGTGGCTTAGTGGTTAGAACGTTTTTTTCTCAGTGCTAAGGATTCCCGGTTTGAATTCCCATTTGGGTGGAGTTTCCATGTTCTCCCAGTGTCTGTGTGGGTTTCCTCCAGGTTCTCCGGTTTCCTCCCACAGTCCAAAAACATGGATCAATTCAATTGAGTTCTCAAAATTGCCCCATATAGAGTGTGTCTGTGTGAGTGAGTGTGTGCCCAACGATAGATGGGCATGGGGAACCCCCCCATGACCCTAATAGAGGATAAAGTGGAAGATAATGAATGAATGAATAATATAAAGTTCTTGCAGAGAATTTAAGGTTTAGAACTTTAGTTATTCAACTACACAGAATAAAACAGATGATTTACAATCGTTCAATGCAAATTACAAATATGATTTCATTTCATCATTTATATTCTAAACCACTTATCCTCAAGTCAGAAAGTAGCCCCACAATCCTACCACCACCGTTACAGCCACCAATTTCATATCATGCTCACTGCAGTGTTGCAAGAGCTCCACCACCCTGTTATAATAATCATGCCTGATCTGTGGTGGTCCTGATGATTATAGAATGTGTTATTGAGGTTGACGTCTGTGTGGACATTTGTGCTAAGCATTATATGTCCCCACAGAGTTGGGGTATAGTATATAGACAGCCATGTGCTTGATTTTTTGGCAATAACACAGAATGAGACGCATTAATTTATGAGGTTTGTCTCTATAGTTGTTAAGAGTCTATAACCAAAATGAAGACCCAATATTGGAAACACACACACATACATAAACATATATGAGACCCGAAGCCTTATTCTCATTCTGTACAATAGTGCACAGTTGAATGCGCTCCTGCTCTATCTGGCAACACTGCCACTATATTACTGTGAGAAGCCAATTAGTGATATTTCCTGCTGCCTGAAGGTGTTTGAGAAAATCACAACAAAGCGAGATGTAGAATTTGAGTGACGCAGTGAACATAATCAGCTCAGATTAGCAGTCTGTTCAGCATCAGTCTGCAGTCCCGACCATGATGGTGACTTTAGATCCGGTTTTTAAATCTGATTGGTTGAGCTGTTTGTGTTATTGTCAATAATGTTACTACTGGACAAACATCTGATCGCTTCACATTCGTTTCAATGCGCCAGCTTTTTCATTCATTCATTATCTTCCACTTTATCCTCTATTAGGTTCGCGGGGGGGGTTCCCCATGTCCATCCAGGGGAGAACGTCTCGGGCGCTGGGCAGATACACCCAGGACAGGGCGCCAATCTATCGCTGGGCACACACTCACTCACACAAACACACTATAGGGGTAATTTGGAGAAATCAATTGATTTGATCCATGTTTTTGGACTGTGGGAGGAAACCGGAGGAAACCCAAACAGAATCGGGGAGAACATGGAAATTCCGAACATGGTAACCACTAAGCCACCATGCCGCTTGTATTCTAACATAAATCAATTAATTCTAAAATGAATAAAGAAATGGTGACATGGTGGCGACACGTCCAGCTTTCATCGCTGGGGATCCAGGTTTGAATCCCGATCTGGGTGGAGGTTCCATGTTCTGCCTGTGCTTTCTCCAGGTTCCTTGCACTGTCCAAATACATGGATTCAAGGTACATTGGTCATTCTTAATTGGCCCAATCTACATTGCCCCATTAATTTTGTGTGTGTGTGAGTCAGTGTGGGACTAGTGATGGATTGTTGCCCTGTCCTGGGTGCATCTACCTAGCGTCCGAAACGTTCCCCTGGATCAACATGGGGAACCCAAGAAGAGAATTAAGCAGTTGAGATGAGATTTTGTGATTTATTGGTTTGTTTGCTGGGAATTCAAAGCTTTCAGTCAATACATATTTTAAATGGCAGTTTAATATTAGTTTTTCCCCTTTTTTAAAATCAAGACAAAATTTATTTAATCTATGTAATGTACGCGTCAGGGCGGCACGGTGGCTCAGTGGTTAGCATGTTCTCCTCTCAGCACTAGGGATTCCCAGTTGGAATCCCCATCTGGGTGGAGTTTCCATGTTCTCTCCGTGTCCGTTTCCTCCGGGTTCTCCGGTTTCATCCCACAGTCCAAAAACATGGATCAAGTCAATTGAGTTCTCCAAATTGCCCCATATAGAGTGTGTGTGTGTGAGTGAGTGTGTGCCCAGCGATGGATTGGCGCCCTGTCCTGGGTGTATCTGCCCAGCGCCTGAAACGTTCTCCCCTGGATGGGCATGGGGAACCCCCCCCCGCGACCCTAATAGAGGATAAAGCGGGAGATAATGAATGGATGGATGGAATGTACGCATCAGTAAAAAAAACACATCCGGTTTTCAGCTTTCAGACAAATCTTTTTTATTGTTTGCCTTCAGCTTTGGCCAAAAAGTTAAAATCAGGTTAAAAGATTTTTCTCTGTGACGAATATGTTGCCCTAGTGACCTGGACAGAGAGAAAATGTGCAAATGTCACACAGCAGAGGGAAGTCTATTGTAATATATCAGCTTGTGTGTGTGTGTGGAGGGGTCCATTTTATTCTATTGATGCTGTGTAAAATATGTCTCCTTGAAGAAAGCTCACCCTTTCTATCTCACTATCCACTTTTTTTTCACGGCTGAGGATATTGATCGGTTGCATCTGAACTCCGCTCGTCAGCCTGAGTCTTAAGTTCCACTGATCAGTACCAAATCTCCCCGTTTAACACTTTGGGGACTTTCAGGATTTACAGATAACCTTGAGTGTGTTCCTCTGAGATAGCGCTTCACTCTGGACTACAGCTCAATTGAAACGCAGCCTGCTTAGCAAACACATTCTCATCACTGCAAACCGAATCGTCGGCAGATCCCCTGAACTTTAACATTTCCCTTTTTGAGAGGGCCAAGCCACTCGAGCTCAACCTGCAGATTAAGCAAACCTAGATTTGGGATTAGCAGGTGTGTGTGTATATAATCTGTGTACACATATTATAATTAACCAACTGTTAACACTACCAGGCGTCTGAGAGGCATGGGTCCCCCACTGCGTCTTAGTCCTCTCAAGGCCTCTGACTAAATGTCAGGGAGGTTTTCTTTCCCCCGTCACCTTGGCTTGCACATTGGGGGTTCAGGCTTTTCGTAAAGCCTCTTAAAGGAAATGCTCTATATGAATAAATAAACACCACCTTTTGGTGATCACAGATCTTTTGAGGAATCCAAAATGCACTCCATTAAGCTGTTCTTTCGACACCTACAGTTTAGTGTATTGGTCGCCATTGGTTTTCCACTAGATGGACATTTCAGTTCTACAACTACAGACTGTTGTCCATCAGTTGCTTCAAATACTTTAGAAGTAATATTCAGTTAATTTCAGGATTTCTACAGGCATAGTGGTAATGTGGACATTACTGAACCCAGCCACATGTAGTGTCTAAATGCAGGTGACCCCTACAATACAATACCTTAGGTGGCACCACTCTTTTTACTGTGCATGCAGATGTTGACCTCAGAGAGCCTGCACACAAAATCAATGAAAAGAGGCAAACTGACCAGGTCCTTAAACTGCTGCACTAACTGTGCCCAGACACTAGAGGGAGGCTATGTCCAGTTTACCCCATCAACTCGTTGCAAGGGCCTCATGCTGAGGCTGTTGCTCAGGGGTTCAACTCTTTTGCCGCCAGTGGACATTCAAAGTGGTTACAGCCAAACAAGGTCCTCTAATACCGAGCCAGAACCATGTGTAGATAACGAAGCCAACTGACATGCGAACCCCCAGGACAGGAGAACATTAAAACCCCCACCCCCAATACATTAAGAGGTTATTATTGACCTTTCAGAAAGTGCATAAACCCAGATAGACCAAGCTGGCACCACATCAACCCAGCCAATCTTCACTTGGGATCCTTACTGTGAAGAAAATACCAATATATCTGCGTTCTGCAACGACATGTGGTCTCATAATCACGATGGTGACCAGTCTGCCCTTTTATTATACTTACACCACTCTCACTGTGGGCTGTTACAGATTCCGTGCTAACATTTCAGCTTTACAGATAACGGTTGAATGGTTTTATTAAAAAGCTATTATTAAACTTCTCATTATGGCTAATGTTCCTCTGAACAGTATCGGTACAAAGCCTTGTCAGGAAATAAAGGGGTTTTGTCATGTCTCTCTTGTTCCTTGTTATGTCTAATAGTGTGGCGCTGAGGGATCACAAATGGGATTGAATGGCTTTCATATCTTGGCATGTAGAACTAAAACGATAAAACGTACAAGAAATCCAGCATACACCCCAAAATTAGGGGACGTCAGAAGACCTCCTCGTCTCTGCTAATGAACCCATGTCAAGTAGTTCCATCTGCCATTTCCATATTTAATTTGATCCTCAAACATTTTCATAATACAAGTTTGACATGAAAGAGTGTCTGTCCGGCTCAGACAGCATGCTCACTCAAAGTCTACGGGATGATGGGATAGGTCAGCTCATCCCACAGGCTTCAGTGTTGGACCTCAGGATGTGTAATCACAGATGCAGAGTGTGTGACACTGTGGACAAACGGGACGTCTATTTATTATTCACATCAATCGGCTTAATAAAGGTAAAAACCATGTATCTTTAAAATTCTTATTTCTTTTTAAAAATCAATGACATCTTATCACCAATCACATCTCGTGATGTCACGAGAACCCATCCATCCATTATCTTCTGCTTTATCCTATGTTAGGGTCGAGTTGGGGTTCCCCATGCCCATCCCCACTCTATATGGGGCAGTTTGGAGAACTCAATTGACTTGATCCATGTTTTTGGACTGTGGGAGGAAACCAGAGAACCCAGAGGAAACCCATGCGGACACGGGGAGAACACGGAAACTCCACCCAGATGGGAATTCGAATTGGGAATCCCTAGTGCTGAGAGGAGAACGTGCTAACCACCCGTTTCTAATAAACACTAATTATTTCTCTTAATTTTAAGATAACAAAATGTGTTCTCGTGATCACTAATTACTCACCTCAACCTGCAGATAACAAAAGTTGGTTTCTAATTAAACGGCAGTCTTAAGAAAAAGCTCTCATTAAATTATGATCGCAACAACAGAAAAAAACTGGGATCTCGAGATAAAAGTTGACCGGTGTGAAAATACTATTGACTGCTGGTGAGGTGTAAGATAGCAAACAGCATCGTGACGCGACGTTCAGGGTGTAAGATGGGGTGACCTGAGTATTATAGTATTGGTTCTAGGCGGCACGGTGGCTTAGTGGTTAGCATGTTCTCCTCTCAGCACTAGGGATTCCTGGTTCGAATTCCCATCTGGGTGGAGTTTCCATGTTCTCCCCGTGTCTGTGTGGGTTTCCATGTTTCCATGTTCTCTGGTTTCCTCCCACGGTCCAAAAACATGGATCAAGTCAATTGAGTTCGCCAAATTGCCCCATGTAGAGTGTGTCTGTGTGAGTGAGTGTGTGCCCAGCGATAGATTGGTGTCCTGTCCTGGGTGTATCTGCCCAGCGCCCGAAACGTTCTCCCCTGGGTGGGCATGGGGAACCCCCCCGTGACCCCAATGATGATGAAGCGGAAGATAATGGCTGGATGGATGGTATTGGTTCTACTGATACATTCAAGGTCTGAAACAATGTCACACCATCAGTGAACAGTGGCTCTGACGGATGATGCACTTTCTGCTGAATCACAGTGAGTTTAATATATAAGCTTCTCAGGACATGACAGTTTAAGCACCCGCGTTTTGCCAAACACTGACTTCATAAAATAAATTCACTCTAACATTGAGCTGTGAGATTGTTTAACTCTGTAGAAGCTGATCTTTCTAGCAGCGTTACTGTGCCCGTTATCTCAGAGCCCCTCTCACAGGGCAGACCATCAGCTAGAAGAACATTAAATTAAACTCAGCCATCGAGCAAATGAACTACTAATTATATACGAACGAACAAACATTTAGCATCCAAGTAGAATAAACATGAATTGGATCGCCATTCATTGTGTCCATATGTTTCCGATGCCTTCTTTAATTTTCTTCCTTTTCCTTTTTTAATGTCAAGCAAACGAGTCTGCCTTAAAGGCAGGTCCTAAAATACTGCCCATATTTACCCCAATTACTTCAAATGATGTCAATTAGTCCATCATCCATCCATTCATTATCTTCCTCTTTATCCTCTTTTAGGGTCGTGGGGGGGGGGGTTCCCATGCCCATCCAGGGGAGAACATTTCGGGTGCTGGGCAGATACCTATCTACCGCTGGGCACACACTCACTCACACATACACACTCTATATGGGGCAATTTGGAGAATTCAATTGACTTGATCCATGTTTTTGGACTGTGGGAGGAAACTGGAGAACTCCACGCAGACACATTTACATTACTTTTGGTCATTTATTGGATGCTTTTATCCAAAGCGACTTACAAGGTGAGCACAGGGTTAATCACAACATCTCTGGAGCAATGAGGGTTAAGGGCCTCATTGGTAACTTCAGTCGACCTGGGATTTGAACCCCCAACCTTCAGATTGATAGCCCAATGCCCTAACCACTCGGCTACCGCACCCTACGACACGGGAGAACATGAAAACTGCACCCAGATTGGGATTCGAACCAGGAATCCCTAGTGCTAAGAGGCAAACCACTGAGTATGTGCTAACCACTAAGCCACCGTGCCGTCCAATTAGTCCATCATATTGTTCCAAAATTATTAAGTCATTTTGAGCTATTTAAAGGTGCAGTCAGTGTGGTATCTGTAATGGTCTGACCTGCTGGGAGAGCGAATTACAAGCAAAATATTCAGTTCCCAGACATACATTATATCGAAAAAGTAGCTTGCCATGGACGGAGTAGGTTTTCTAATCAGCTCGCTGAAACGATCGTTTACTGGCATGGAATCTGCCGAGAGAAGAAATCTAATTTGCATGTCATCTAATGACTGTGGATTCTACTGAAACGCTGTGCGTGTGCATGTTCTATGAAATCAACAGTGTGATTTGCAGAAAAAAAAAAAGAAGAAGTTGGCGCTTTAGTCATCATCATTGTGGAGCCAGTTTGAAATGGTTGCAGCTTCATAACAAGGTTTTTTTTATGATGCTGGATGTGGCCATTAAGATATGAGTAAATTGAAGCCATAAAGGCTTCGATTGGATTTAATAGGCGACGTGTGCTGAGTGAACATTCATCATATCATTACACCAGCAGCAGCAGCAGCTTGGATTGTTTACACATGGTTAGGCTTGTGGATTCACGTTGATTAGGCCCAGATTCCGACCCCGGCGTTTGGATGTCTCAGCGGAAAGTGAGACTAATCAGACAGTGTGATATTATTCCCAGAACTGCTTATCACCAGTTTTTTTACGCTTCCATGTGGAGATTGTTGTCCAAAAAATTTAAAAAATATATATTTTAAAATAAAAAACACAGGTTACTGACCAACTTGATGGAACAGTTTGGGGAAGGCTCTTTTTGGTACTTACAAAGGTGCACTGCTTGACCAATCAGGTCCATGACAGCTGAAGGAGTTTGGTTTAGAAGAGCACCGACCTCAAACCAACGGAACTCTCGGAGGATGAACTTGTATGGAGATTAGGCAAGACATGACAGGACAGACAGGACAGAATACACCATATACACTTTAGATCATCTGGACACTGACACAATTACATATTGTAACAACAGACCAGGATTTGAGTAGCCATTTCAGGTATTAATCACAAACTTATATAGACCTCTCTCCCCTTTTTTCCTATTAAAAGTTCCCTTGCTTTCCCCTAATATCTCCACACCATAAGGCATGTCGGGAAAGCCTGCAGGAACCATCCCTATGACGGGGAAACCTGCCAACCCGCACTTTGGCACCTAAACGTGGTGCCCCCATAACCTCCACGGGACATGGTAGCACAGTGGTTACGTGTTAGGCTATTTATCTGAAAGTTGGCAGTTTACCAAACGTTGCCACTATGGATTTGTTTAAGATCCATAGAAAATAGATGATGTGAAGGTGGGAAGGCTCTGTGTGGTGGACCGGGTTACAGCATCTCCACCAGCCTCCTGACAATCCACTCTACATGGTGTACATCTAACCTCAACTTATCGCAGTTGCACACCATCATTAGCATCATAAGCATCTATTAGAGTGAGCATCTTTTGGTTCCATCTTCCCCCAAGGATTGTGTATTTCACTGCAACCCGTTAAGGTCCAGAGGGAGCTTGAGCAAGGCTCTTAACCACTTATTGGTCTAGAGTTGACAATGTTCTATAAGTCCTACCATTAAGTTAATATAACTTAAGCATGTAATGTAATGTATAAATGCAGTAAAAGTAATTTAAGGTAAAAAGTAATGTAGCCAGAATATTTCATCCCTTACACCCCACCCCACCCCCCCACACACACAGACTGAATTAATTCAATTGAGTTATTCAAACCTTAACCAAACAAACTATTAATCCAATAATGCTTATCCTGACTATAACTATAGGAGATGGCATTACTTACTCATATTGAATGATAAACATTAGGAAAAGTCCTCATAACGTGACACACACACACACACACACACACACACACACACACACACACACACACACACACCCATCAGTGAAAATTCAGGATAAGTCATTGTAACTTTTGGAAGTGGGCAGACGTGCTTGTTATCATCACTTCAGTAATACTAAAGGGGAAACATATTTGCCCGGAGCTGGCCAGATAGCATTTAGAGCCGAGACGCTGGCTTTTCCTCCAATATGGCTTCCAGATGGCTCCCGGGGCCGCTCCAGCGATATGGTATTCTAATCATCCAGCGCTCCGTATGCATACAGATAAGCAGTCACTTTCACCATGAGGGGATTCTGGGGACGAGGTTTTTTATGTGAGGGAAATGTAAAAATGTTGAAAACCTGAAACAATGTGCTACCAGGACGGTTGTATCTTTTTGGTCACAATCACTTCACAGCATTCGCGATTACCTCGGTTTGGATCCAGTTAAGACCAGTGGCTCACTGGCTGCGTTTGAAATCGCCTACTATCCATCAAGTGGGCATCAAGTGGACGTGGTTGTTTAATGGATGATCTCAGAATCAGAATACTTTATCTGAAGATTGCTAGTCCAAGTCCTCCAAAGCTGCCACTGTGAGACCTTGAGCAAGGCTCTTCACTCCGATCGCTTCAGGATGATGGTCCTGATCTCTGATCGCTTCTGCTTTGACATCAAGCATCAAGCCATCTGTTTGTGTTCTACAGTACATACCTTTACTCTGTTCTAATGTTCAGAACCCCAATGGTACCACCACAGAACAGAGATTATTGGTTGGTGCATTAGTCCTATCCCAGCAGTGTTTAAATAAAACTCCAGCAGCACTGTTGCACTAAAACCTCCTCACCACATCAGTGTCACTGCAGAACTGACAAACAATCCACCACCCAAATAATACCTGTTCTGTGATGCTCCTGACCAACAGAGAACAGAGAACCATCAGGGGACCAACAAACACACAGATGGACTACAGTCTGTAATTGTAAATCTACAAAGTCCATCTATATGATAAGTAGAGGAAATGGACAATGAAGCATTGGAGGGTGTGTCCACACTTTTGACTGGCAAACACGCACACAAACATATTTTATATATTTTATAAGTGCAGTAAAGATCACAGGCAGGACAAATCGCTGCATTTGAAGATTTTCTTCACGCTTTTTCATCTGTGATGACACTCAGCAGCAGTGTCAATTGCTGTCATACTTCTTGACCGCTGGCTCCTTTGTTGTTGATAATTGAACCCACAGGCAGAAACTGTCTAATGAAAAACTTTGTTTTGGTCAGAATCAGTGTCCAAAACCACTCACTCACTCTACACAGTGTGCAAAGCTGTCCGATTCCACAATGAGCATGAAGCACAGGGTGGAGCTCACGACATTCTTTAAAATTCCTTTTAAATTCAGCAATGTCAGTCCACACTGTGCTATCCCATGATTCAACTAAAACTCATGACTGACCCTGTGTTCCGGGCGGCACGGTGGTTTAGTGGTTAGCACGTTCACCTCTCAGCACTAGGGATTTCCGGTTCGAATCCCCATCTGGGTTGAGTTTCCATGTTCTCCCTTGTCCACGTGGGTTTCCTTCGGGTTCTCCGGTTTCCCCCCACAGTCTAAAAACATGGATCAAGTCAATTGAATTCTCCAATTTGCCCCATATAGAGTGTGTCTATGTGAGTGAGTGTGCGCCCAGCGATAGATTGGCGTCCTGTCCTGGGTGTAGCTGCCAACGTTCTTCCCTGGATGGGCATTGGGAACCCCCCCACGAACCTAATATAGGATAAATGGATGGATGGATGGACCCTGTGGTCCAACCCCAACCCTAAAGTCAGGGTACTTGAAGTTGCATTAGATGAAATAAATTCTAATTAACAACTTGTGGTGGATATTTATTTCAAACTCATTTTAACAACCGTGGTCTTAGGAAACTTTTAAATAGTTGTTGCCTTGATGCTTGTCTTCAGCGTGTAATAAATAAGAGTGCGTGGGAAATTGCTGTAAATATAGCCATGTGACTGAAAATGTCTAATTAGTACAATAATTAAGATCAACCAGCGCTTTTGGTAAAGCTGCTCTACAGAAGAGGTGGTGTAGTCGACTCCCACGTACAGTGAGGAGGAGGAGGAGGATAAGAATGGCAAGAAATTCTCAGAGGATCATGTTAAAGGATAAAATGTAGTTTTTGAAGCAGCCGAAACTGAAGAATACTAACCCCACATTCTCATTTATTCTGATTGGACCCATTATAAATAAATGTATTGCTACCTTGGCGACGGAAAACCCAGGTGCAGCACCGACTGAAAACAACCTAGATAGACGTCAACAGACGATCACCATCTCAGCGGTAAATCTTCAACATGAACGCTGAATAGAACTAAAGGTTATTAAATCTGACTGCATTTGTACAGAGAATGCAGATAGATGGTCTACACAATACCTTGGGTTCTCCTTTACACTCAAATGGAGTCCAGTTAACGGCAATCAAACAGCAAGCCGCCAAATTCAGAGTGTGTCCTGGTTTTAAAGTGAATGGCAAGTGATGCACTGATGGGTTTATTGCATGTTACACACGCAAAACACATCCATAAATAACTAAGAGAATTAATATATAACTTTTATGCATTTTGAGGCGTGCAAGACATATTTTTTGTTGTCACGTGGATATGCCTTAAATTAAGCTGCCTGGTGCCTGGTTGATGGCTGACTATTTTATTTCCATCCATCCATTATCTTCCGCTTTATCCTATATTAGGGTCACAGGGGGTTCCCCATGCCCATCCAGGGGAAAAAGTTTCGGGCACTGGGCAGATACACCCAGGACAGGGTGCCACTGGCCACACACTCACTCACAAAGACACGCTCACATACACACTCTATATGGGGCAATTTAAAGAAATTAATTAACTTGATCCATGTTTTTGGACTGTGGGAGGAAACCGGAGAACCCGGAGGAAACCCACGCGGACACGGGGAGAACATGGAAACTCCACCCAGATTGAGATTCGAACCGGGAATCCCTAGTGCAGAGAGGAGAACGTGCTAACCACTAAGCCACCACTATTTTATTTACTATTTATAATATTTACTATAGTATCACTAATGTGCTGAGTAAAGAGAGCTCACAGATCCTGTATAGAAACCGATGGACTACGGACAGTAATTGTAAAACCACAAAGTCCATCTATATGACAACTGGAACTGATCTAATTTACAATTTAACAAAGAGGTTGAACATATTTGGTTTGTAACATCAGATCCTATTGGGTAACAGGTGATACTTAATATTGGGGCACAAATACTGGATTGGAACCCCCTGTTCTTCAATAACTTATTTACATGGTGGATGTATATTGCTATTATTTGTCAACCCTTAACCCTGTCATTAATCACAACACAGTGGTGCTTCTGCCCCCCCTGCACTCCACACAAACACCCAGCTGCAAACTTGATGTGGTGCATGTTATTGTATGGTGGCTCAGACTTGCGAGCTTGTCAGACTGCTCTGTGTCAGCCGTATGATCTGTGAGATCCACTCTTGGCATCGCTAAGTTGCGAGACTCGGTGCCTCTCCCGCTGAGCCGAACCATGTGCTCATGTTTGAAATCCTTGGCTTAACCCCTCAGAGAATTGTTGAGATCCGTGTTGTTTTCTGTCCTCTGTGAAGTTTCTCGGATTGTTTGTAGCTTAAAATAGCGGTTGTTGGTTAAGGAGTGGCCTTATCCTATCCTTGATTTCAGCCGAGGAAAATACCAAACAACCTCCCGCTTCTATTTCAGTTTTGCACAACCAACAACCTGTGTGACGTTAATTAATTACACAAAGCAAAAACAAGAGAAATGTCAATGTCACTGCAGTGCTGAGGATCATCCACCACCCAAGTAATAGCTGTTCTATAGGGGTTCTGAGTGAGAACTGAGTAATATTTACTAATAAAGTCAGCAAAGAAACTGACTACAGTCATGGCCATAAGTTTTGAGAATGATACAAATATGAATTTTTACAAAGTCTACTGCTTTAGTTTTTATAATGGCAATTTGCATGAACTCCAGAATGTTAGAAAGAGCGATCAGCTTAACAGCAATTAATTGCAAAGTCAATATTTGCCTAGAAAATGAACTTTATCCCCCAAAACACATTTCACCTTCATTGCAGCCCTGCCTTAAAAGGACCAGCTAACATCGTTTGAGTGATTAACACAGGTGTGGGTGTTGGTGAGGACAGGGCTGGAGATCAATCTGTCATGATTAAGTAAGAATGACACCACTGGACACTTTAAAAGGAGGCTGGCATCATTGTTTCTCTTCTGTTAACCATGTTTATCTCTAAAGAAACACGTGCAGTCATCATTGTACACGACTTATTGTAGAATTACAATGTGCATCTATAAAGTTAAAGTAAAATAATAAAGTTGTCTATTTCTCATACTGTGTTTCCACACAGAGAAACTGGCCCTGAACATTTAACCCATCCGTGCAGTGAAACAAACAAGTGAAGTGAGCAGACGAGCCCGAGGCGGTGGGCAGCCTTGTGTACAGCACCCAGGGAGCAAATAAGGTTAGGGGCCTTGACCAAGACCAAGGGCTTTATCCATAGTACGTGGTGGGACCCGGAATTAAACCAGGGACCTTTAGTCCACAAGGCCGGTTTCTTATCATCAAGTCTACATACAGTGCTCGCCCCTTGTAAGGTGTCTCAGTTAGGTGTAGCGGCTGAAGACGGAAAACTTTAAACTCAGCCAACCCAAAATTTACCTTCATTAGCTCCCTTTTTGTTTGTATTATGAATTCCTTTAGCGCTAAAATGGAAGCATGTTTAATAAGTGTTGGTCCGAGTTCAGACTTATCATTCATTCATTAACTTCCGCTTTTTCCTATATTAGGGTCGAGGGGGGGTTCCCCATGCCCATCCAGGGGAGAAAATTTCGGGCACTGGGCAGATACACCCAGGACAACCTATCGCTGGGCACACACTCACTCACACAGACACACTCTATATGGGGCAATTTGGAGAACAAAATTGACTTGATCCATGTTTTTGGACTGTGGGAGAAAACCGGAGAACCCAGAGGAAACCCACGCAGACACGGGGAGAACATGTAAACTCCACCCAGATGGAGATTCGAACCGGGAATCCCTAGCGCAGAGAGGCGAACGTGCTAAACCACTAAACCACCGTGCTGCCTCTTATTTATCAGCCAGTCATATTTCATTTCAGATTTGTTTGGTCTAACTTGAGACACATGAAATTCTGCTTTCCATTTAGATGCTAATCCCATTAGCTACTGTAAACATATACTTGCTCACCATGAACATGTCTACGGGAAATGAAAAACGGATTATAAACGGCATGGAATTCAGAGTTAAAGATGTCGAACCATCTCCACTAAACCATCTGCCACGAGAAAGCTTTCATTTTTATAAAAACTCTGTTTATGATTTATTCAACAATTTGTTGTCCCGTGCGCTACAACGCCAGCTTGTACTCAATCATAATCCGTCCGATTGAGATCGTTCCAATAGCTGATTTATATCACGTTATAGCCACGCCAGTTAATCCAGATTCATTTTCTATTAGCATTATTATACATGATAGCAGGACAACATTTATTTTCGGGTCCAAACGAAATACCATTTATTCCCATTACTGTCAGACGCACAACGAGTGACGGGTGGCTGTTCATTCTCTATTAGCATACTCTGTGTGTTCGAGCTCTATAGCAACCAATTATGTTGTTCTGCTAGTTCAGTGATCTGTGCAGCAATACATCCAAATGCACTTTAGTTTCAACATTCCAGTTTTGACAACCTATTTTTATTCTGTAGGAAAAAATATTGCTGTAACTAATACGCCAGTACAAGCACCAAGTCTAAGCTTATAGCATGTGAGCGCTTCACACCATTCAATTTACAGCTGATTTGACTGCATCCACCGCATCATCGTGCCTCCAACAGCATTTGTACTACAGGATGTAAATTCTATCAGTATTTAATTTGAACTCAGCCAAGACTGCCAGCAGATGGATCATTAGGAATGCTACACATTAATGCAACATCCAATCAGCTGTTCATGAGGCAGCATCTCAGTTTATATAACTATGCAACTCATTACACCGACATGAGTGCTGGATCCAGACAGACGGGTAGGCACATTTTAAAACCGATATAAAAGCAAAGACACATACAAATATCCAATATAAGTACAAATATACACTCAATTTATCAGACACTCCTCATCAGTCTTACACTTGATGTCTGTTTCAGTTCCACTGATCATATAGATGAACTTTAGATGGTATTTCTACAATTACTTTCTCTGGTACGTTCATTCATTCATTATCTTCTGCTTAATCCTATATTGAGGTCATGGTGGGGGGGCATTTTCCCAGGGGAGAACGTTTTGGGAGCTGTGCAGATACACCCAGTCTACCACTCACACAGACACACACTATATGTGCCAATTTAGAGCATTTTTCCTTAAATCCATGTTTTAGGACTGTGGGTGAAAACCACAGAACCCGGAAATTCCACCCAAATTGAGATTCCACCCAAATTGAGATTCAATCCCCAGTGCAGTGAGACAAACACGTTAGCCACCAAGCCACACCTTAATACATTTGTTGCTCTGTATACTATACCGTGTCTGATTCACTCATACTATCATCCACCACCTTAATAATACCTTCTCTGTGAGGGGTCCTGATCATCAGAGAACAGAGTAAAGGGAACTAAAAGTATGGAGCAATGAATGGAATCATAGAACTACAAAGTTCTTCTATACTGTAAGTGGAAAAACAAAGAGTTGTACAAAAATAAAATGGCCAGTGAGAGCAATTTGCATATTTTATATCTCAATGTTAAATTTATATAACGCAAACTGTCATTAAGTAATTTGTCTGTGACGCTTTAGAACATATAAAATGATGTTTTTTTCAAGTATTGTTGATTTGGCTTGATGGTGCAAACCCCACCTCCCTCCCCCCAACAAGAAACCGGGTGTCTGAAGAAACCTGGTGTCTGAAGCACAGCATTTAATTACACAATTACTCTGCAGGAGGTGAGGAGCTTAAAAGCGAGTGTGTGATGCACAATTCCCAGGTTTGGGGTTATGAAAGGATGAGGATGAAGCGAGTGCATTCAATCTGCAGTGATCCCCAAATCAATAGAATATAAACAGTCATATCCAGCTGAGAATGGCTGGTGAGGCTTGAAATGAGAATGGCTTTAAATATGCTTAGTGGTTGGTTGTAAATAAGACGCGGTCACCTTGATTGCATGAAAGCCACTGGTTTTTCTGCCATCCATTCAGTTTTGACGGATATACTGTAGATATGGACGGGCTTCATGTAGCCTGCTTTGGGAAGCACTGACAAAGATGCCTTATTGCAATATGTGGCATACGAATGACTATGCAAATGGTGTCGTGTTCCCCGGGTGTCTGTAATGCAGCTGCAGCGGATGTTGATTTGCAGCGTTGGCATTCTTCTGTCTGGGTCATGTTTACATGAAGCCCATGTGCGTTTCTTCTTTCGGACAGCTCCGGTTATCTGAGCCCGAAGACGCCATGTAAGGGCTGGTGAATGGAAAACAACGCGGGGATATGAACGCTATGTTAAGAGGAGGATATAATGTTTATGATCTTTAAGACTGGATATAGGAGAGAACAGTCGGAGCGGATGTGACCGATGACAGGATCTTACTAATGTGTACAAGCTTTATCTGACAGACCAATATATTTGTAAAGGGAGAGAGACGGCGCTAAAATTCCAATTCTTTTCTTTTGACAGGATCTGAGCTCCTTCTGAGCCTTTGAGCCGTTCGGCGGAACCCTAGCTGAAGACCAGATTCTAAGGTACACCTACGAATTCGGCATACAATCCAAAGATCTTCATGTCCTTTTCGATATTCAGGGTTTCAGGTGGTTACTGGGTGAAGTTTAGGTTTTTTTTTAACAGTCTAAGCTTCTAATTTTGGAGTTGAGGAGATTCTTGAAAATACAGGAGGTCGTTTTTCAGTCATTTCATCCAATTCTTATCTGTTTGTATTTTACAGTACATACTGTGCAAGTCCCCTTTACTCTGTTCTAATGGTCAGGACCCCAATAACACCACCACAGTGCAGGGATTATTTGGTGGGTGCATTATTCCTATCGCAGCTGTGTCACTGAGGTGGAGAGATGAAACTAAAGCAGGACTGTTGCACTAAAACCCCCTCACCACATCAGGGTCACTGCAAAACTGACAATAAACAATCCACCACCCAACTTACATCACCAATAGAGAACAGATAACCAACAGGGGATGAACAACAACGAAGACCACAGATGGACTACAGTCTGTAATTCTAAAACTATAAAGTCCATCTATATGGTAAGTGGAGGAAATGGGTAATAGAGCAAGAAGGGGGTGTGTCCAAACTTTTGGCTGGTACTGAATGTCACTAACCACAGATTACACCTGGTCCAGGGCTGTATCCCACCGGGTATTAGGTGGTTTGTAATATTTAGGTTCCCAGATTAGGACAGAGGAAATATTGGATTGGGACGTTCTATTCTCAACAAACACTTAGATTCTTCTCATGTAGTCTTTATTTGGTATTTCTCATTGCAGCGCTGTCAATCACCCACCATCCAAACAATACCTGGTGACTGATCATAAAAAAAAAGCAGGCTAATAAAACATGTAGAGAAACAAATGGACTACAATCTTTAAACCATAGAACTACAAGACTCGGCTATATGATGGAAAAAAAATAATAAGTAAGGGCAGTGTGTATAAGACAGCCCTTGTTTTATCAAAATGTATTATTCACACATTATAAATGGACATAGCTGTTATGTTTTAGGGTTTATAATTTTATTATTTGGAGATTTAAATAAGAAAATCATCATTTGAACATGAAAATGTGCAGCAAGCTTAAGTTTCATTTAAAATTCCCTTTTATGCCAGTTTTTTTTTATTAATAGACTGATATTGCTACAAATGAGAACAAAGGACAGATAAACGTAGATGGTTCCACAGGATTCAGACACAGAAAGTGTCAGAGACGACTGAGTGAATGACATGTGGTGACTAACAACTCGCCGGTTGTAGGTCAGGCACTCGGCTCCGGAGTCGCAGCTCTAATGACAGCATATGCAGATTATGTAAGAACGGTGGTGAAGATTGAGGAGGAACCACAGGGGCCCAGATTGTGCAATGATACAGGAGGTTGAAAGATAATAACACGGACATAAAACTGTAGATCAGATTGGGTAACAACACGAAGTGCAAAACGGGTAATAACGCAGTGGGCAGGATGAGTGACAGAGTGCAGATCAGGTAATGACATGGATCACCGACTGGGTAATGAGACGCAGGGCGCTGATATGGTAATGGCATCTCCTACAATTAGTCTTGCCCATGAATCTCGGGTGACATTGATAATTGAATTCTAGGTTGATGTGCAGTTTAAAAAGCCCTTTGAATTTCCCATTTCTTGACGATTTCAGCTTCAGAATTTTGTTTGAGTCGCAGAAGGACCTAAGGACATCCTGGTGACATGAACACTGAAGTATTCAGTACTTATTTATTGCAAATTTCCCCGTGTTCCCAGTACTTGGTGTTTGATGGGTCGGAGACCAGCTTGGGAATGACCTTCCACGTCTGTGTGTATATAGAAATGAATATTGGGTAGTTCTAATTGGCTGAACCCATTTATCCAACCATCGATAAAATACAGGTTAAAATAAACATATATCTGATAAGAACTAATATTTTATATTAGAACAGGCATTTTCCATTCTCAATCAGCGGGCCCTGGTTTATTTGTGGAATCCATGGTGCCATCTAGTGGGCCATAAAATGTGGTAGCACTAAATAGATTAAATGTTTAAATAGTTAAGCAGTGTGTTTCCAGTCTTTTTTTGGGATAGAGAGACAGAAAGATAGCTGGCCCACTAGATGGCACGCTGAAGCCCATAAGTAAAGCAGGGCCCGCTGGTTGAGAATGCCTGTTCTATAAGATAAATATGAAAAGATTTAAGTTGGGAAACAGCATGCAGTAGTCTATTCTACAGAACATACTTTTTATGAACATATAAAAGAAAAAGGTTCACCCGTGCCTCTCTGTCCAAATCTGTAAAATACAGCAGCTCCATCTTCAACTTTCTAAGAATTGTTCTTTGGTCTTTTAAACACTCAGATTCACCCAGATCACAGTGATTCTGTTATCACTGAAGGGGTGGTGAGGGGTGGTGCTCCCTGGGTAGCTCCGCCCCTCCGTGACCGACCATAACAGATTCGGCTGTAAATGTTGGAAATCATAACAGCTCCAATAATCCTGAATGGAAACGGTTCCAGAACCTGAACTTACTTGATGGACATGGAGGATGTTTGCTCTGTACTCCGAATCCAGATCTTCAGTAATTGCAGAATGCTTTTAGAAGCACTGATTTATCACAGATGATAAAGTTAAAAAAAAAAATAATAAAAGTTGCGACCTCAAACGCAGCCTGAGCTCGGCTTAGTAATCAAAACACACAGATTTGCCCCACTTCACTGAAAGCATGTGGAAAATAAAACCCGATGTCATCACAGCAGCACAGCGTGAGGCTCCTCCACAATGCGCCAAGGTTGGGACCATCTGATTTACTTAATTTAATTTAGTTTCGATTTTTAAAATCCCCATTCGCGTCTTTGTACCTCATGCCATAGCAAATACATCTGGAATTTAAGGGCTGTGTTCCAAAAAGTTATAAGACACGACTCCGAGAGGACTTAGATCATGTGATACAGCACCTGAGCAAACACACGTTACTCGCAGCATTACCTTAAAAATGTTTGTGTAGGATCAGGAGATGCATTTTACCTTAAGTCAAGCCGTGCCAGACGCCGGAAAAGCTTGCATTCCTTCCTGAGCTGATGCATGTCCTTAATGATCAGTGCAGGCGGATAAAACCTTTACACCGAGACTGGACAGTCCAACGTCTGGAGGCTGAGGACACTGCGGGAAAGAAAAAAAAGATTAACTTTCTCAGGCAACATTTAAATATTTATACAGTGGCTGCTCAGTGCACTCAGATCAACTGACAAGCTGATGTTCTTACTGTGACATCATAACACAGACACACTATATAGGGACAATTTAGGTAAGGGCAATTCAGAGCAGTCAATTCACCTTGAATCCCTGTTTTGTAACGGTGGGGGGAAACTGAACAACCCAGACTCATCCAAAAAACACCGTCACTGGTGAACATTTTCATTAATACACGTACAACACTACTTCTTTTTACCAACCCAGCTACAGGAACTTTATTCCGACATGTGCTAGTTTCTTCAGCACTGACAACACCACTGAACAACCAGTAGAGGTCAGTGCATCAAGAGAGGGCCATGGTTGAGTTTTATATAAGCAGAAAAATGCTGAGGACAGAACCACCAGCTATAAGGAGAAAAAGAAAGATGTAGAGTTTTATGGGGAGGTGTTTGGGGTGACGGAGGAGAAGACGGAGGAGAATAATTAGAATAGCGTGAGATGGAGAACATTGATCCACTGTGGCGCCTCCTAATGAAAACAGCCAAAACAACAAACTCTAATTAGTAGTTCTTCAGTATTTTTATTTTAATGCATTAAACTGTTCATCACAGCTTTTATATTTTACATCAGCAGACTCTTCCGCCTGCCAAGAACGTCTGTGGCTTTACTTCCCCAAAATATTGTAGATAATCACTTAACCTGATATGAAATGATGTGTTATCTGGAACAAAGTGCTGATCGGTAATTCTAAAGAAATCGTCTGGTAAATCAAGCATCCATTCTTTAATGACGAACAGAAGACGGGTTCAACTGCAGGAGCATAATAACATCGCCATCATGCTCTCGAGTGCATAAACACTTCACGGTGACATTTTGGCCTCGTCAGTGTAAGCGATTAACACTCAGATGCTCTCTGATCTGTTTTCCTTTACTGTTCTGTCCAGCTCATGGGTGGTCCCCGTTACACAGCGCTGGTCCCTGTTAACACCACATGCAGTTCAGGACTTTAGGACGCAGGGTGAACTGAGAACCACACTTTGTTTGGACCGAGGTGGAGAGAAAGGAAAGAGAACCTGAAGGATGTGCAGGACTAAAAAAGCATGGATTCCATTCCATCTCTGTTCATGGGGAGATGCCAGTCAGGGTTAATAAAGTGACTTAAGCTTCAGAAAGAGAAGAGAAAGATATGAAGGGAAAATAGTAAATATTAAATGATATAAAAGTCGACAGACTAACAGTTTTAGTGTGAAGACAGCTGTGGATGTGTATACAGTATATAAAAACATTACACAGTACAGCTAATGACCTCTCAGGCTGGTTTCCCATTTGTAGCAAGAACAGCTTCTACTCTTCTGTAAAGAATTCCAACATCAGAACGGATCTGTGTTCATGTTTTGGCCATTAATCCAGAAGAGCATTTGTGAGATCAGACGCTGATGCTGGACAAACTCGTCCCAAAATTCATTTACTGGGTTTAAGGTCAGGACTGTGTGTTGGTCACTTAAGTTCTGATTCAAAAACCTCACCAAGTGTACATCATTCTCTGAAGAGCAAATAACTGTACAGAGAAAACCAGCAAGAATTAAACAACATGAATTAAAATAAAATTATTTATTTATTTTATGCTTTATCCTCTATTAGGGTCGTGGGGGGTTCCCCATGCCCATCCAGGGGAGAACGTTTTGGGTGCTGGGCAGATAGACCCAGGACAGGGCGCCAATCTAACGCTAGGCACACACTCACTCACACAGACACACTCTATAGGGGGCAATTTGGAGAATTCAATTAACTTGAGCCATGTTTTTGGACTGTGGGAGGAAATCGGAGAACCCGGAGGAAACCCACGCAGACACGGGGAGAACATGGAAAGTCCACCCAGATGGGGATTCGAACCAGGAATCCCTAGTGCTGAAAGCTGGATGTGCTGCTGAGGCGCCTTAGATTTATATATAAACTATAAATATTATAAATGTAAATGTGTGTGTAACAAAAAGACAGATAGAGATACCTGGAGATCCAGGTTTGAATCCTGATATGGGTGAAGTTTTCATGTTCTCCCTGTGTCAGGGGTGTCCTCCCACAGTTCAATGTGAATTGGACATTAAATAACCCCTACCTAAGTTGCCTCTATATGGTGTGTGTCTGTATTTCTATTTGGGTGTGTGTACATATATATAAGAAAAGAATAATACCCCCAGGCTTTAACAAAAGAGTCATTTTATTAAAAATACAACACGCCACATTTACCAAAGAAAACGATTACGAAAATAAAGGGAGCTAGAAGTTTAAGGCGCTATGATTATATAGCTTTTGGGATTTAGGCATCTGTTAGTTTATAGGAATGGTGCTTAGGTGCAGGATTAGACCATAGAGAACATTATGCAGCTTTAAAACAGTGTGTTCAGAGGGCTGTTTGTTTTACAGCTGAACACAAATTGTACTGGAATATCATCTAATTACACAGAATTGTCCTTAAGATCACAAATATGCATCATTCTATAACTGTATATATTTATTATAAAATTATATCTTTTTATTTGATTGTAAAACAGGGGCGGCACGGTGGCTTAGTGGTTAGCACGTTCTCTTCTCAGCGCTAGGGATTCCAGGTTCGAATCCCCATCTGGGTGGAGTTTCCATGTTCTCCCCGCGTCCATGTGGGTTTCCTCCGGGTTCTCCGGTTTCCTCCCACAGTCCAAAAACATGGATCAAGTCAATTGAGTTTTTCAAATTGCCCCATATAGAGTGTGTCTGTGTGAGTGAGTGAGTGAGTGTGAGCCCAGCGAGGGGTTGGCGCTCTGCCCTGGGTGTATCTGCCCAGCGCCCGAAACGTTCTCCCCTGGATGGGCATGGCGAACCCCACCGCGACCCTAATAGAGGATAAAGTGGGAGATAATGAATGAATGAATGAATAAATGAATGTAAAACAGGGACGGCACGCTGGCTTAGTGGTTAGCACGTTCTCCTCTCAGCACTATGGATTCCTGGTTCGAATCCCTGTCTGGGTGAAGTTTCCATGTCCTCCCCGTGTCCGTGTGGGTTTCCTCTGGGTTCTCCGGTTTCCTCCCACAGTCCAAAAACATGGATTAATTTAAGTGAGTTTTCCAAATTGCCCCATATAGAGTGTGTTTGTGTGAGTGAGTATGTGCCCAGCGATAGATTGGCACCCTGTCCTGGGTGTATCTGCCCAGCGCCATAGACGTTCTCCCCTGGATGGGCATGGGGAACCCCCCCTGCGACCCTAATAGAGGATAAAGCAGAAGATAATGGATGGATGGATGTAAAACAGGGAGTAAGTTGCTCTGTGTGTGATACCCGTTTTCTGCAAGTAGCTTCTAAGTGATAATCTGGACGTCATCTGCCTCATTAACAGGTGCTAATTAAACACTTAGCAATTAAGCGTTCTTTTCAACTCATTTGTCTACCGCTGTGATGAAAAGATGAGTTGCTACCCGTCGTCCAAGTGCACCGCTGGCATGAGCGGCATTTTGTTACCCAGCACTCGTGCACAATGTGGTATTTCTGACATTTTTTCTGGAACCCAGAGTGCTATCTAAAAAAAAAAAGTGTGTTACTCTCTTGCTGTGTGTGTGTGTGTGTGTGTGTGTGTTTGCTCTTGTGTGTTTAGTAATTCTGCTATTCCCGCTGCTAAAAGAAGAACACAGCATGCTGACATTTAGGCTGAAATTCCCCGCGGAGGCTTGCACCCTTTCCACCGTGCTTTACAGTGGGACATCACACATAAACACTCACAGATGAAACGCACTGCACTCACATACGGACAGAATTCATGTCGGTGCAAAAGGAAGGCTTTCAACAGCTCCATGCCAAGAAAACCACAAACAATAGGTGTGAACTAAAACCCAGTGAGCTGTTGAGCTGGTATTTGACATCACCACAAACATTCTGCTTCACTGATACCTGAGAACGTGGCCTACTGATGATCTATTTTAGTGATCTTTAATGACTGCGCATCTTGATTAAGAAAGCATTAGCTCATCTTTACTTAAGTTGCATGGCCCAAAACAAAATTCATGTATGTGTTTTGGGCGTATCATGCAATAAACCAATCAACAGGTCACGTTTCCTTCCATATAAAAGCATCTTTAAGCTCGTTTAATAACTTTAAGGTGTGATCTGACTTGGTGGATTGCTATTTTAGTTGCACGGCTAGCTGGACGTGTCCATTGCTTCTCAGCAAAGGGAACGGACCTTCTCGTGATCACTGTGAAGTTGTGCAGGTCATTTAGAGAAATATGGCGCAGACATATATTTTGTGTTGATTTAGAATAGTGTTATTTATATCACTTTTTATTGTAGATGTGAAAGTTTGCATCACTGCTAACTGTATGTGCCTGTGTTAACAACTCACTGCCAAGATAGCGACGGACGCCTGGCTGTTGATGCGGGCAGAAGGCGTGAAAATAGACTGGTGGTGGGGTGTAAGATGGCTCTGAGCATCACAATGCACCTTGCTTTAACATCAAGGCAGCATCAGTGGCTGTGTTCTTGTCACTCGAAAAGAACAGGTGCAAAGAACAAATACAGTCATGGGGCAATTATCCTACGTATCTTTATTTTTACCCATCTGCCTGCATCTGAAATATGAAAGGAGCCTAGAGTAGCTGGAGAAAACCCACTCAGACACAGGGAGGACATGCAGGCTCCACACAAACAAGAACCTTCAATCACCTCAACCAGAAATTAAAACTTGTCACCCGATTGGATATAAAGACACTAAGAACAAACAGGTAATGATGTCACAAAGCTCCAGCGACTGTGTCATATTTCTCCAGGTATTCCAATAACCTTCCCATGAGAGAGTGTGTGTGTGTGTGTGTGTGTGTGTGTGTGCTTCTCAATTCCTTCGCACGGTTCGGTCCACATCACTAATGGTTACCATGGCAACCCGTCTGACCACCCGCAAAATTCTGACTCTGATTAAACTCTCACATCGCCGTGAGTTTCAGCTTCTCTTACCATTTTTTTCCTCCTCAGCACAAAATAATCTCGCCGTCTCGCTTTCTTTGAAATCGTCTGGCCCGTGTTTGTGTAAGAGAGACGGTCACCTGAAGCCAGAGATTGATTCATCTACACTGTCTCATTCCCTTTCATTTCTTGACCCTCTTTATGAGATAGCAAGTGATGGAGAGCAAAAGTGAGTGTGTTTGGGGTGAGAACACTGTGTGCACGGCCTGCATTTAACAATAGATACCTTACTCTCTGCAAAATGAAGGTTTCATTGACTAGTTCTCACCTGCTGGAGCCCCAGCAACCCAAAATAAAGGGGGAAGACAATGCACAAGGTGTAGACCGAAGCATTTCCTACCACAGAAGCGTCACTGAGGTGTTTAAATGAAACTACAGCAGTACTTCTGCACTAAAACCCCATCAGCACATCAGCATCACTGCAGAACTGACAAATGATACCTGTTCTGTGATGCTTCTGACCAATAGAGAACAAAGAACCAACAGGGGACTAAAAACAAAGAACACAGATGGACTACAGTCTGTAATTGTTAAACTACAAAGTCCTTCTATATGTTAAGTGAAGGAAACAGAGAAAAGAGCAAGAAGTGGACGTGTCCAAACTTTTGACTGGTACTGTATAAAAGGCAAATGTAATACATCCGCGTTTGTGAGCTTTCTCAAAACACCAGCTTTACCTGTTAAACAGACCTTACTGGAATAAAACTAGTGCCGACTGTTCAGGTAATTTCAGCTGCCATTAAAGTTTTGCACTTTATGTCACTAATTGGCCAGTTTAACATCCATCCATCCATTATCTTCTGTCTTACCCTCCATTAGGGTCGCGGGGGGTTCCCCATGCCCATCCAGGGGAAAACGTTTCAGGCGCTGGGCAGATACACCCAGGACAAGGCGCCAATCTATCACTGCACACACTCACTCACACACACACTCTATATGGGGCAATTTGGAGAACTCAATTGACTTTGATCCATGTTTTTGGACTGTGGGAGGAAACAGGAGAACCCGGAGGAAACCCACATGGACACGGGGAGAACATGGAAACTTCACCCAGATTGGGATTCGAACCGGAAATCCCTAGTGCTGAGAGGAGAACATGCTAACCACTAAGCCACCGTGCCGCCGGCCAGTTTAACAGCTCAAGTTTATTTATATAGAGCTTTTAACAAAAGCACATTGTTTCAGAGCAGATTCACATTGTTTTGAACCTGAACCTTTAAAAAACAGTGTGTAAACATTATAACATACTATACAGCATTAATATTCAGAATAGGTTTATTTTCATGTGTCTATCTAAAAAAATGGTAAATTATTAAAAAACTGATTCTGTTTGGTTTTTATATTCTGATTAAAATCTTTCTAATAAATCTGCTATATAGAAATCACACCAATATTTTCATTTTAAAATAATAAGTTTGCAGTTAATGGTTAAAGCCTGTTCATTTGATCGTTTTATTTTATATAATGTATTATTTTATTGTATTTTATGTATTCAGCCATATTTACAGAGCGCACTGTGAACGCGTTTACAATCAAACGCGCGAGTTAAATGATATTAAATGTCGCGTTGTGCAGCGACACAGTAAAGCAAACCTAATGTTACACGTTTAAACGCTAAAGAAAAAAAAACATCAAACTTACAATAAAACCGCAGCCAGGCGTCTTTCGGCGTTTCTTTGAAATGCACAGGTGAGTGAGTCGACTCTGATTAATTAACGCACTTAATTGGATTGTTCAAAAGAATCGATTCGGTTCAATGATGTTAATATATATAAATATATATATAAATGGAGCGGCATGGTGGCTTAGTGTATAGCACTTTCACCTTTCAACGCTAGGGATTCCCGGTTCGAATCCCCATCTGGGTGGAGTTTCCATGTTCTCCCCGGGTCCGCGTGGGTTTCCTCCGGGTTCTCCGGTTTCCACAGTCCAAAAACATGGATCAAGTCAATTGAATTCCCAAAATTGCCCCATATAGAGTGTGTATGTGTGAGTGAGTGTGTGCCCAGCGATGGATTGGCACCCTGTCCTGGGTGTATCTGCCCAGCGCCTGAGACGTTCTACCCTGGATGGGCATGGGGAACCCCACCGCGACCCTAATAGAGGATAAAGCGGAAGATAATGAATATATATATATATTATTTATATATATATATATATATATATATATATATATATATA
>JAFMOD010000191.1:1811278-1836756 GCA_019802435.1 Corydoras maculifer | reverse complement strand
ACATCGCACTTTTCAGTTTTTTATTTGTAAAAAAATTGTTGATTCATGTATAACTTTCATTCCACTTCACAATTGTATACCACTTTGTGTTGGTCTTTCACATTAAATTCCAGTGAAATATATTTATGTTTGTGGTTGTAATGTGACAAAATATGGAAAAGTTCAAGGGGTATGAATACTTTTGCAACCCACTGTATATATATATATATATATATATATATATATATATATATATAAATTAATGTGGGTGTAGTCACTTGTGGGTTTGGGTGTTGAACTATCATTCTGTGGGTTGGAGGTTCATGATCCCTCAACCCTACAGCAAGGGTCATGTATCATGGCAGAACCTGGACTCTAACTCTTGTACTTGTAAGTCATTTTGTATGAAAGCATGTATAAAATGATGTCATAATGTGGTATGAATTGGGTAAATGGTATCATCATAGTGTTGGGTAACTTAGTGGTTGATGTGTAGGGCTATCAGTTTGAAGCTTGGGGATTTCAGACGCACCCCTTCCATTTATCCAGGCTTGGGATCGGTGTTACTAGCGCACTGATACATACACTCCTTTTAGTGTCTCCAATACACCTCTAAGCATTCTTTGCTGCTACTTCTAACTAGTGTATGTGTTTGTTCATGGTAGGATGCAGACCATCCAGACAATAGAGACCCACTTTCCAATTCTGCAAGACATCTTCCATCCATCGCTTTTCCAACAGCAATCAATAAAAGAACGGAGAAAGAGTAGTGTCACCAGTCTCATTCGAAAGCAACAACAATCTCTGCAATTGCAAGCTGAGGGTTCAGGCTTATCGGGTCAGGTTGAACATACTCGCTTGGGTCGCTCCTCCAGCTCTCCTGGACTCGAGTCAAGAGATCGAGCCGCTGCCAGAGAAAGAGATGGAGATGAAGAGAATAACAGGGAGAGAATGAGGGAGGGAGAGAAATCCATTTGCATGTCTTCATTCATAGAGTCACAGCTTGCATCATCACAACAGCTGTGCCAATCGATGCAGAGAGCGCAGGGATTACAGTATGAGAGAGAGAGCGAGCAAGAGCGACGGGGAAAGAAAAAGCAACAGCAGCCAAGCCAGACAGAGCAGAGGAAGCAAACAGGGCAAACTCAGACTCATTATAGTCATGCGGCTAAAGAAAATCACCTGCTAAACATGGGAAACCAGGAGGCCAAGCAAAAGAAGGCAAGTGCATCTGGGGTGGAGCGCCTCCAGGATAATATTGGCTCGGATGAAAAAGAACCAGAGAGAATCAAGAACGTCATAAAGACCCCAAAATCTTTCAACCCGCCAAAAAAGAAGCACAAGACAGAGACTTCCAGAAGCTTTGTCTTCTCAAATGTTCACCTGCTGAAGGGGTTGTCCCAGAAGACTATATCCTTGGATGATGTCCTGGATGCTAGGATCAGCGATGATGCTCAGGGTTGGAATAATCATTCATCTGACACCGAGCCAGAAAGCCATACCTTAGGAAACAAGCGGTCTGGAAATTCTGCAGAAGAGGATTCCACTGGGTCGGGTTCTGATGATGAGTTTTGTAGCTTTTATTCTATTGCTGAGGATCAGGACATGCTGCTGGATATCCAAAAGACCATGATAGTAAATCGGAATTGCACGGAAGTAAGGGAATGGGAATTGGCAACTGATACCAGACAAGAATTGGAAAGTCGATTGACTCAGGAGTTAAGAAACCAAACTGATAAAGCTGCTATATCTTCTAAAGTAAGGGGTATATCATATGTGCCTTTAGCATCCTTCGAAGATGGAGAAACCAAAAGTAGCCCAATTACTAACCAGAGTACAGATGACTCTCAAATACCAAAATCTTCTGCAGGCGAAGATCCATCTGCATCTGAACTCCTAGCTGAGCGAAGCTGCGAGATCCAGAACAAAAACAATAGCAACAGCATCCTAGACATTGTAGAAGCCCTGAGTAAAACACCTAGTAGCTGTAGTATACAGGATGTATCGGCAGTCAGCACACCATACGAGAGTGCCAAAGAACCTATTGAAGACGTTTCCTCGCAATCATCTCTAATTGCGGAGAGTTCCCAAGGAAGCCTGATCCAGAACCAGAATGCTGGCTTGAATTTGATCAAGCGTCCCACTGAGCTTAAACTCAACCCTCAGTGGAGGGTGAGCAGCGTCAGTCTCAACCATGCAGAAGAAATTGTACTGGAGGAACCAGGTTCAAGCTGCTCCATCCCAAAGAAGTGGAAAAACAGTGGCGTGATGATCGCTGAGAATGTAGGAGACCCAGGCTTGCAACCTCACAAGACCTTGATGTCAGGAGTCAAACCATATCCAACTATCCAGCCATCTTATGTAAAGACAACTACAAGGCAGCTGTCCTCCCCGCTTCAGTCACCCAGATCAACCTATCCCCGCAGACTCAGCCAGGAAATATCAGGGCAGGGTGTTTTAAGGGGTGAGCAGTGGAGGTCACGACGACAGCGCTCTTGTAGTATCGCCGACCCTGGAGGGTTGCACAGTAGTTGGTGCGGCACTATAGATAGCAAGGCAGAACTTGTTGCTAAGGAACATTCGCCCTTCATCCATCAGGAATCAATTGCTTTTCAATCAGCAGGAACCATATTTCAAGAAGTTTTCCTAGGTAAGAAGATATTATTATTATCATTAATGCAAAATGTATTTTCTTGCATTTTTTTCTACCTCTCTCATCGAAGTTTAAACGAAAGCAGACAGTTTTAATCCTCACAACAGAACAGCTGTATTGCATGCATAGCATTCAGTGCATTGCCTTAATTACTATTTTTACATTTGTCTTTTACCTTCCTATTGACTTCATGCAGACAGTCAAACAGACAGATGTTAAGGTTCCAGGTCTGATTTAAACCAGTCTTATTAATGCTGTTTAGCCCTTTGTTTTCAGGTTGCTCTTTGCTAGAAAGATGCTTGAGTTCCAGTGAGACTAATGACTACGATGAAGCTACACATTTCTGCTCATGGATTTTGGCTCTTGGAATTCTAAAGCCCTTCAACAATGACATCAAAAAACCAGCCACCGATGGTGCAACCAATAAGCTCATATTTAATGTAAGTTTTACCTTTTCAAAGAAGTATTTCAATAATTCAGTGTTCTGAAAAGGGCGGCACGGTGGTTTAGTGGTCAGCACGTTCTCCTCTCAGCACTAGGGATTCCCGGTTCGAATCCCCATCTGGGTGGAGTTTCCATGTTCTCCCCGTGTCTGCGTGGGTTTCCTCCGGGTTCTCCGGTTTCCTCCCACAGTCCAAAAAACATGGTTCAAGTCAATTGAATTCACAAAAATTTGCCCCATATAGAGTGTGTCTGTGTGAGTGAGTGTGTGCCCAGCGATGGATTGGCTTGTCTTGGGTGTATCTGCCCAGTGCTCAAGACGTTCTCCCCTGGATGGGCATGGGGAACCCCCCCGCGACCCTAATAGAGGAAGTAATGAATGAATGAGTGTTTCTGAATTCATGGTGTAATAATTTAATCCAACAAGGATTCCTTTAAACCCTGAAAACACACATTTCTTGTAAGAAGCGCACATCCTGTGCACTAGAAAGTCAAATCTTTGGTGTATTTGCAGTTGTAGAGACAGGCTTTTATTTACTCAAAATAACAAAACACAGTGGCACGGTGGCTTAGTGGTTAGCATGTTCTCCTCTCAGCACTAGGGATTCCCGGTTCAAATCCCCATCTGGGTGGAGTTTCCATGTTCTCCCCGTGTCCGCGTGGGTTTCCTCCGGGTTCTCCGGTTTCCTCTCACAGCCCAAAAACATGGATCAAGTCAATTGAATTCTTCAAATTGCCCCATATAGAGTGTGTATGTGTGAGTGAGTGTGTGCCCAGCGATAGATTGGCGCCCTGTCCTGGGTGTATCTGCCCAGCACCCGAAACGTTCTCCCCTGGATGGGCATGGGGAACGACCCTAATAGAGGATAAAACGAAAGATAATGAATGGATGAATAAATAACAAAACACAGATGATTGATGACTGAAACCATAAATAATCAATGATTTGCATTTACTGGATGCTTTTATCAAAAGCGACTTACAAGGTGAGCACAGGGTTAATCACAGCATCCCTGGACCAATGAGGGTTAAGGGCCTTTTTCAAGGACCCACACTGGTAACTTCAGTGGACCTGGGATTTGAACCCACAACCTTCTGATTGATAGCCCAATGCCCTAACCACTGAGCTACTGTGCCCCATTAAAATATTGCAGATTCTGGTAAATGCAAACTAGTCTACTAAACAAACAAACTACACAATCATACACTATAAAGGGGGCAATTTAGCACAGCAAATCTGTGCAGTAATTAAAGCTAAATGTGGTCCAACAGTTTTTGAGTGTGTGTCCTTTTGTCTGGTAACAGTCTCAGTGGACGATCAGATTTGGTTAAGAATTTTTTAATGCTGGAGCAAAATTTCAGATCAGGGATCATTATAAATAATTATGTCTGAAAACATTTGATATAATTAGTTGAACATGTCTATTATTAGGCGGCACGATGGCTTAGTGGTTAGCACGTTCACCTCTAAGCACTAGGGATTCCTGGTTCGAATCCCCATCTGGGTGGAGTTTCCATGTTCTCCCACAGTCCAAAAACATGGATCAAGGTCAATAGAGTTCTCCAAATTGCCCCATATAGAGTGTGTGTGTGCGTGAGTGTGTGCCCAGCGATGGATTGGCACCCTGTCCTGGGTGTATCTGCCCAGCGCCCGAAACATTCTCCCCTGGATGGGCATGGGGATGAATGAATGAATATTTGATATAATTATTTGAACATGTCTATTATTAGGGTTTTCATATTCAGAACAGAATTCATATTAGCTTTCATTTATTCATTCATTATCTCTCGCTTTCTCCTCTATTAGGGTCGCGGTGGGGTTCCCCATGCCCATCCAGGGGAGAGCGTCTCGGGCGCTGGGCAGATAGACCCAGGACAGGGCGCCAATCCATCGCTGGGCACACACTCACTCACACAGACACACTTTATAGGGGGCAATTTTGAGAATTCAATTAACTTGATCCATGTTTTTGGACTGTGGGAGGAAACCGGAGAACCCGGAGGAAACCCACGCAGACACGGGGAGAACATGGAAACTCCACCCAGATGGGGATTCGAACCGGGAATCCCTAGCGCTGAGAGGTGAACGTGCTAACCACTAAGCCACCGTGCCGCCCCATATTAGCTTTCTTTCTGGCTAAATATATATTAGACTTAATCAAACCTCCCTCACTACACAACAATTACTTAGTTATACGAATTAACGATACTTTGATTTGCTGAATTTTAAACAGTATGAAGACTATGAAGGTTATATTAGCATAGACATTATCATTAGCATGCTAACAGTGGAAGATGGAACGAGGCACTCAGTTTCTGATTCTAAAATTACCAGTTTTCTCACATCATGTAACACATCATTAAACACCTCGCTGAATTCTCACTGACAGAGACGAGGGGGATTTGGGCTGTGCTACTTTTAGCAAAAGCACTTATAGATTCTCTGAAACATGTCAGTGGTGTTCCACGATTTCTGCACTTTCTGTTGAACACTTAGTTCACGTCAGCTGACCCGAGAGGATTTTATATAAAGTGAAAAGTCTTTAAAATGTTCTACACGTTGATAGGTTAACTGGCATTATATGGTTTTAAAGAAAACCCGTGGGCCCCGTCCTTTACCCTGCACAAGGCACCCTGTACACCCCGTCAACAGTCGGCTTTCTCTTGGAGGGAATGACATTAAACTCAGCTGATTTGCCGGGTTTGTGTTTTGGAAGGGCATCCAGTGTACAACTGCCAAATTGCATCTGCAGGTCTTTCTGCTGCGATGACCTCGGAAAGGACCGGGCCAGAAACATGTGATCTGTCTGACTCCCACTCTTGCTTTTACCTCGGCTCGCTCTCTCGCCCCACTCTCTTTTTACCCATTTGCTCGGTCAGCCAGAGAGGATTTTTATCTAAGCAAATGAACACACACACACATTTGTCTTTTATGCATTATGAGGACTTAGCTTATGAACTCACCTAAACCATAATCTAATCATAACTATAACCATACAACAGGATTTCATTACATGTGAGTGTGTAAGCAGGTTTTGGTTCTCAAAATGTTATATATACTAGTACACACACACACACACACACACACACACACATTCACATGATCACATGGATGCACACATCTGCAAATCTTGTTACATAAGTGTTCTGTGTGACCCCACACTGACACTGCGCCTCATTCTCTTTAAAGCAAATGTATGTGATCATTTTACGTATAAAAAAAAGCTTCAAACCCATTTTATTTACAGGCCTTTAATAGGCACCTAATAAGCATTTAAAATAACATTTTCTGTGCATAGAACCATGTAATTTGTTGTACCAGTATGATATTCTCTAAAAAGTATGAAAGATTAGCTGCTCTTAACAGGAGAACAGGGAAACTCCACCCAGATCGGGATTCGAACCTTGATTCCTAGTGCTGATTCCTATAAGCTAACATTTTTAGTGTTTTCTTGTTTTATACCTTATATAATAAATCACGCGGCACGGTGGCTTAGTGGTTAGCACATTCGCCTCTCAGCGCTAGGGATTCCCAGTTCGAATCCCCATCTGGTTGGAGTTTCCATGTTCTCCCCGTGTCTGTGTGGGTTTCCTCCGGGTTCTCCGGTTTCCTCCCACAGTCCAAAAACATGGATCAAGTCAATTGAATTCTCAAAATTGCCCACATAGAGTGTGTCTGTGTGAGTGAGTGTGTGCCCAGTGATGGATTGGCGCCCTGTCCTGGGTGTATCTGCCCAGCGCCCGAGACGTTCTCCCCTGGATGGCCATGGGGAACCCCACCGCGACCCTAATAGAGGATAAAGCGAGAGAGAATGAATGAATGAATGATAAGTCACTGTTTTGAATATTTGGAAAACCGTGTACACCTCATTGAAAACTACAATGCTCTATCTACAGTCTTTCCAATAAATCATGCAACAAACGAATTTCACTGTCATTGTTTTTAATTAAATTCGTTAAAGAATTTAATTTAATTACCTTTTTTTTTTTTTACATGTATTTTGAAACGTTCAAATCGTGTGAACTCAAAGTTCAAACCAGCAGAGGGCACCATTTGCTTTGTGTAAAAAGTCCTTTTGGTTTTTGATACAGTCATTTAAAACCTGTTTATTATTGTCTCTAAACGTGTTCCCATATTTATTCTCGTGTTTTCTTTTTCTTTTTAGAAAGATCAGATGTACACATGGGCCTCACTCGGTCAGCCTGAGGCACCTGAGAGAATACACACCAAGTGGTCTCCAGCATTCAGCCCTCAGGTGTGTGTGCCTAATTTACACACACATATATATATATACACATACACAGACACACTTACCATATACAGTTTTACAAATACAGACTGTCAGAAGCATCACAGAACAGGTATCATTTGGGTGGTGGATTGTTTATTGTCAGTTCTGCAGTGACACTGGTGTGGTGAGGGGGTTTCTCCACCTCAGTGACACTGCTGGGATAGGAATAATGCACCAACCTAATAATCCCTGCTCTGTGGTGCTAATATTGGGGTTCTGACCATTAGAACAGAGTAAAGGGGACGTACACAGTATGTTCTGTAGAACACAAACAGATGGACTACAGTCTTGACAATAAATTGAGCAAAAAAGGGGGCGTGTCCAAACCTTACATTTAATGATTTTACTGCTGTACATCTCTGTAAAGCATTAGAACAGAGGCACAAACAGGAGTGCTAATTCCATCCCGTTTGATAACTCGAGGTCTGTAAGTAATCACATCCTGGATTCACGGTTCCTTTTCCCACCACTGCATGCACACGGAGGGCGTTTGAAGTTGTTTAAAACAAGTTAATGGCAACAGCAATGGCTTATTTTCCTACTTTCCCCAAAATCTGCGGCTCGCCTTCAAGGAGCCCTCGGAGACACAACTCCTGGCGTCTAGACTCTTTGTGAGCCGCACAACTATCCTAACTTTGTGTGTGTGTGTGTGTCATTGTACATTGAACAGGGCGATTCCTTTATTCCTCCCTGCCCCAACCCCCTTATCCGGGAAGTAAGGGTCGATTCTCCCCCATCAGCCAAACCACTTTTAACGGCTTGTGGCTCACCACATGCATGTCTGGCCTGTGTTATTGGAAGGGTCCTACCTTCTAACACACACATGCATGGTAAGCATTGCTTTACTATGCTTGTAATGCCTTTCACTTAAGTGACCCATGTCTCAAAACATCTGCATCCACTACGAGTGATCGTTCTCATTCCCCACTGGTCCCAAAAATGTACCAAGTAGACGCCAAGTATGAAATAATCAAGCAAACGACAATAACAAAATGGTAATTTGAATATTTAGCTGCTAATAATGGAAATAAAAAGTAAACAAACGGAAAATGCTGAGCTCTTATACAGTACATTGCGTTACTGCACACTAGTGCAACAGAACACAGGATTACGGAACATATTTCATTTAGCAGAACCAAAGAACATGCTAATAAAAAAGCAGTAGATAATAATTTAGGTTTAACCAAAAAATGAGGCCAGTCATTTAAAACTAAATAATTATTATTAGTAATTTACACGATGGGCGGCACGGTGGCTTAGTGGTTAGCATGTTCTCCTCTGAGCACTAGGGATTCCCGGTTCGAATCCCCATCTGGGTGGAGTTTCCATGTTCTCCCCGTGTCCGCGTGGGTTTCCTCCGGGTTCTCCGGTTTCCTCCCACAGTCCAAAAACATGGATCAAGTCAATTGAGTTCTCCAAATTGCCCCATATAGAGTGTGTTTGTGTGCGTGTCTGTGTGAGTGAGTGTGTGCCCAGCGATGGATTGGCACCCTGTCCTGGATGTATCTGCCCAACGCCTGAGACTTTCTCCCCTTGATGGGCATGGGGAACCCCACCGCGACCCTAATAGAGGATAAAGTGGGAGATAATGAATGAATTTACACAATACAAAATATTTCATTGCTGCAGGTTTATAAAATTAAGTGCTCTATTTTGCCTCAGTGCTTACACACAGAGAAATGTGTCCTTCACATTTAACCCAACCGTGCAGTGAAACACACACACGGTGGTGGGCAGCCCAGCACACAGCACCCTGTAGCAATTGGGGTTAGGTGCCTTTCCCAAGGGCACTTCAGCAAGAGTATTTGGTGAGACTGGGAAGCAAGCCGGGGACCTTCAGATTACAAGGCTGGTTTTTCAACCACAAGCTTATAACTGCCCCCAACTCCAGCCATGAATTCTAGACATTTTGCGGAAGGCCCAACCCCCCAAGACAGAACTATAATACACAAATACATATTCTAAAGGTTCTCTCAAGTCATCAATTAAATATAATTAAAGCAAACTAAAATCCCAGGACACATGCACATTTTACATATCACCAGACAATACCTAATGCACATGTGACCCCTACAGGCAGAAACATACAGCAACTGTCCTTTCCTTACCGCCATGGGGAGGACATGTGGGCTGTGAGGTGGAAGTGCTGACCGTTGCATCACCGTGATGCCCCAAGGAATGAAATAATTAAAGCAACCTTCTAGTTAAAGTTAAAACAATAACAGAAACCTAACTGTGGATGGATTCATTCGATTTTAATGTCCCAGTAACTCAGTAAGAGTGTTTTTAAAGATATTTGTTCTAGTACACCACATTAAGCAAAGAGAGAAATGTGTTTTCCTTTTTAAAATATGTATTGCGCAGCCAAAGGTAACAGCACTGACAGCATCCGAAAGCGGCTGCATTTATCACATTCTATACAATCATGTTGTTTTTCAGCGGGGTGGGGGGGCAGCACGGGGTCTACGTTTAAATCTGCTACAGATTTGTTCTTTACTGACACCATTTTATAATAGGAAGAGAATATAAGTGTATATATATATATATATATATATATATATATATATATATATATATATATATATATATATAAGGCGGCACGGTGGCTTGGTGGTTAGCACATTCGCCTCTCAGCACTAGGGATGCCCGGTTCGAATCCCCATCTGGGTGGAGTTTCCATGTTCTCTCCGTGTCTGCGTGGGTTTTCTCCGGGTTCTCCGGTTTCCTCCCACAGTCCAAAAACATGGATCAAGTTAATTGATTTCTCAAAATTGCCCCATATAGAGTGTGTCTGTGTGAGTGAGTGTGTGCCCCCTGTCCTGGGTCTATCTGCCCAGCGCCCGAGACGTTCTCCCCTGGATGGGCATGGGGAACCGCACCGCGACCCTAATAGAGGATAAGCGGGAGATAATGAATGAATATATATATACACATACACACACACACACACACACACACACTGTATACATCTTATTTTTTATAGAGCGACTCATTTTTGGATGGAAGCTACTTCCCGACTGACAAGCTGAGGACAATAAAGGAATTCCAACAAAGGATCCTTCAACTGGAGGCAGAGCACAGACCTTACTGCATCACAGAGGAAAGACTGTTAGAAAAAGAGCCAAACAGATTAACTGTTGATCTTCAAAACAAACCTCATGAGACAGGGACAGTCCAAACCTCTCCCATTACAGAAGACATCAGGTTCACACTTACGGACCAATCAAAATGTCTGGATTTGACTGACAGAGCAACCTCTCCAATTGTACAGCCTTATGAATGCATCTGCCAAAGACGACAACAAAACAGCACAACACAAACAACATGTCCTGATCCATCACTGTCTTCTAAACAAGTTGGTCAAGGGATTACGTGTAGTACACAAACATCTCCCACAACACATTTAGGACCAACGTCATTAGGACCTGAACTACAGACTTCTCCACTCTCACAAACTCTGAGCTGTGGACCTCCACCGCCACCACCTCTTCCAGGCTGTGGACTCCCACCGCCACCACCTCTTCCAGGCTGTGGACCCCCCCCCCCCCCCCCCCCCCCCCCCCCCCCCCCCCCCCCCCCCCCCCCCCCCCCCCCCCCCCCCCCCCCCCCCCCCCCCCCCCCCCCCCCCCCCCCCCCCCTCCTCCAGGCTGTGGACTTCCTCCACCACCTTCAGTGTCTGGAGGTTTTTCTCTACCCTCTTTTGGCTTGATGCCTATTGGTCTGACGGAGACATCCACACCTTTAAAGTCTGTTATTGAGCCTCCAAAACCAATGAAGCCTCTTTACTGGACAAGAATCCAACTCCACACAAAAAAGTAATCACTCTGTTCAGTGTATAATTGTGTTTTGTGTGTTGATTAACAGATTCAGACTCATAGAGCATAGACTGTATCTATATTTCCTGCAAACCTTAATTATCTTTACAATTAGAATGATATTCTTAGAATTCTGTAAATATTCTCTCTAAATACTCCAATTCTCTCACCAGGGTGCCGGACACCCACTTGGTTTGGGAGAAAGTGGAAGAGCCGCCGGTTAACTTTGAGGAGTTTGTTGAGCTCTTTGGTAAGAGTGCAGTAAAGGAGAAGAAGAAGCCTATCTCGGACACCATCAGCAAATCCAAAACCAAAAAGGTGAGACCTGACTCAGGTTGTTATGATCTGTCAAGCCTTCCAAAAAGACAAATAGGAGAGTTAAACCACAGGTTTAATACACCATGGAACACAAACACACATATGTACTGTATGTATGTCAGACATGGAGGTGTCAGACATGGAGGTGGTGAAGGATACAGTGTGACTGCAGTGAAATGCCAAATGGGTTTCAAGTGAAGGCAGGGCTGCATCGGGGGTCAGCTCCAAATCTTAAAGGAAGGCCAAACAGGAGTTTTTTGGATGTGGTGAGGAAGGACATGTAGGTAGTTGGGATGACAGGGCCGATACTCAGAACAAGGCAAGATGGACAATGATGATCCATTGTGGCATCCTCCAATGGGACAGCCGATCTAGTGTGTGTATTTCTATGTTAACGTTAAATTTAGTAAAGAAAATCCTAAACAGCCCCTGCATGGTGGCTTAGTGGTTAGCATGTTCTCCTCTCAGCGCTGGCGATTCCTGGTTCCAATCCCCATCTGGGTTGAGTTTCCATGTTCTCCCCATGCCCGCGTGAGTTTCCTCCGGGTTCTCCAGCTTTATCCCACAGTCCAAAAACATGGATCAAGTAAATTGAGTACTCCAAATTGCCCCATATAGAGTGTGTCTGTGTGTGTGAGTGTGTGCCCAGTGATAGATTGGCGCCCTGTCCTGGGTGTATCTGCCCAGCGCCCGAAACGTTCACCCCTGGATGGGCATGGGGAACCCTCACCCCCCCCACCCCGCGACCCTAATATAGGATAAAAGCGGAAGATAAGGAATGAATGAAAATCCTAAACACACTTCAATTCATCATGGCAGAGTGATACACAAGACAGAATATATAATTGAACATATATGAACTACTAATAATACAGTTGAGTTGTGCAAGTCTTGTAAATCCTTCTCCAGGTCTCCACCACAGGGTTTTCTGCAGGGACTTTGCCTTTTATTTGCTGTTGGAGAACTTCCATTCGTTCCCCACAAACGAAAGAGGAAGAATTAGCTCAAGTCAGCAGCACAACACACAGAACGTTAACTTCTGAACCCCAGCTGATCTACGATTAACGATGTGGTTGTTCTTTTGTTACGCGAAAGAACAAGAGACGCCTGATGATTTAGCGTCCAGCGACCCTCACTGCATCGCGCACGCTGTACACAATGGACGGCTGAAGAACGCTCATATCGAGACACCGTGTTTATTTTAAGATGCGTCCTGGTATAAATGGGAAAGTAGGCTAGAGGAATGTCAGCTATCAAGAACCTGCGCCAATTATTGGGAAGAAGTAGAAGTTATAAGAACATTGTGGGTGTTTTGACTTCGGCATAATTTATTCATTCATTCCCTCTCTGTGGTTCTGTGTTGAGTTAAGGATCCACAGAGCCCAAACCACAGGCTTACCCAGAGACTCCAGCCAGCCTGGTGCGGTTTTGTGGTTTTGCAGCGTTCTGAGTGTTTGTATGTGTGTGTGTATTGAATAAGACTACTGTTAAAATGTCTTCCTGGTGTTGCTCTCCCAACCATGGAATCACATTAACTCAGTAGAGTCTCAGAACTTGGATACCACCTATGAAGACATTGGGTTTGATCCCAGCTGATGTTAAGCCATCTGAAAACTTCAACCATGATGGATGAAAATCCTTCCATTTTTTTGACCTTCAAATATAAGATAATTTTTAGTCATTGGTGGGGTTAGATAGTTATAGCACTTATCTATAAGTGTGTGTGATTCATGGGTGTGTTTGAGGCATCACAGACATTAAACCAATTGGCGTGTAATTTGCCGTTCCCGGTAAGAGCCAGGTGCAATCTGACTTTGGCAGATTGCTATTTCAATGGTGCAGTGCGACCAATTAAAATAAATGTTCACACCGTTTGCAGGAAACGTCAAAATTTCGACTGTATTACTGAGTTTTTGTTAGACTTCTAGCCAATTCCTTATTCCTGCTTGCTTGGCATGTTCCTGCTTGCTTGGCCCTCAATTGCAATATGAGGGTAAATATAGACCTTTTTTAAACTTATGGTGGCTTAATCCTCAAGGTTTTGAAATACAGAGCAGATGGTTGATTGTTCAAGTCCCCATCCTGTTTGACCCAGAAGTGTAAAGTGCTTGGCATGGTGGTAAATATGGGCATAACTACATGAAACAGCAAATCACAAGAGGGCCTGCACATCCTGCATTAAAAAAATAAAATGCAAAAGAAAGAGCGCCTATTGACCTGGTCGTCATGCTTCAGCATTGACCATGCTGGGACAGTAGAGGGAGCTCATTTTTAACCTGGCCTCTCGGAATGAGCACCGCTGCTCATATGTAATATGTCATATGTAAGGGGAATATCGCAGCTAGGTTTGGGTGAGGACCAGCAAATTTTGCACCTTACTGCGTGAACTCTCAGTGACAACACCCTGGGACCCACCCCAGCTCCTTTAACATTCTAACTACCAGTATGCACATAAATAAAACCAAGACTATAAACCACTATGCAGCTACTTATGAACCCAACGGACATCACAAGCAGAAGACATTAGAGTTTTATTGGTTATAACATGGGGCAGCACGGTGTCTTAGTGGTTAGCACGTTCGCCACTCAGCACTAGGGTTTCACGGTTCGAATCCCCATCTGGGTGGAGTTTCCATGTTCTCCCTGTGTCCATGTGGGTTTCTCCGGTTTCCTCCCACAGTCCAAAAATATGGATCAAGTCAATTAAGTTCTCCAAATTGCCCCATATACAGTGTGTATGCATGCGTGTCTGTGTGTGAGTGTGTGCCCTGTCCAGGGTGTATCTGCCCAGCGCCCGACGTTCTCCCCTGGATGGGCATGGGAAACCCCCCACGACCCTAATAGAGGATAAAGCAGAAGATAATGGATGGATGGATGGTTATAATATCAGTTTGTGTCCTTTCATTCATCCATTATCTTCCGCTTTATCTTACAATAGGGTTGTGGGGGGATTCCACATGCCCATCCAGGGGAGAAAGTTTCGGGCGCTGGGCGGATACACCCAGGACAGGGCACACACTCACTCACACAGACACGCATGCATACACACTGTATATGGGGCAATTTAAAGAACTCAATTGACTCGTTTCATGTTTTTGGACTGTGGGAGGAAACCAGAGAACCCGGAGGAAACCCACGCAGACACGGGGAGAACATGGAAACGCCACCCAGATGGGGATTCGAACCGGGAATCCCTAGTGCTGAGAGGAGAACGTGCTAACCACTAAGCCACCGTCCCGCCTTTCAGTTTGTGTCCTTCATGTAGAAATCAAGGATAGCTCTTTAGTCAGATGAGGGGGGGGAATCATTGTTGGTGTGTTGTAAAGCCTCAGTGTCTGCCTTAATTCCTTTGATTTTCCTCAGTACACCACTAATCTCTGTTCGACACAAATTCACAGCTATCAATATGTTAGAGTAGCTGAATTACAATCAAGCACTGATGTAACTGATGTCTGAACTTATAAAGTGGCACATGGGAATAAAACAGGAATTTTCTATAAACACAGACCTGTCTTGTATTTTTTGTTCATCGCTGTTTTTGAAACTTCGTACAGCTACATCACTCCCATAATTGTACTTGGCTGGCTTTTCTCTGTATGATTGAACATTTATAACCTTTATTTTGATATCCATATAAGGAGAAAACTGCAAAGAACATGCCTGCAGCTCTGCACAATAACCTTATTAGGGCAGAATCAGGATGATATTAAATATCAGACCTGTCAGGAAGTATCAGACACAGCTTTGTTAGAAAAAAAATTAACCACCTAGATCTAACTCGGTTGCCGCAGTTGGTCAGGTCTGGCTTTAGCAACATTATGTGTCTAATGAGGTCAGCGGACCTGAATATACTGCACCACCAGGTTATTTAATCAATCCATCCATCCATTATCTTCCACTTTATCCTATAATAGGGTCGCGGGAGGGGTTCCCCATGCCCATTCAGGGCAGAATGTTTCGGGGCGCTGGGCAGAAACACCCAGGACAGGGTGCCAATCTATTGCTGGGCACACACTCACTCAAACAGACACACTTTATATGGGGCAATTTGGAGAACTCAATTGACTTGATCCATGTTTTTGGACTGTGGAAGGAAACCGGAGAACCCGGAGGAAACCCACGCGGACACGGGGAGAACATTGAAACTCCACTGCTAAGTATTTAATTAATGAATCTGTTAATTGTTAACATTAGAAAATGATGTCACAGAGAATGTGTGCTGTAATTAATGAAGGGCAGTCCAATCAAATATTAGAGTGCAGTATAATTTTATTTTTGTCTGTTTTTGGATGGATTTGAGCAGACTTAAGAGATATTGCTAACCAGCCCCCACTTTTGTTTGACAGGTGGAGAAAGTGTTGAGTAATAAGCGCTCGCAAGCAGTAGGAATCCTGATGTCCAGTCTGCATTTGGATATGAAGGACATTCAGCATGGTGAGATTAATCCATCCAGCCATCCATTAATCCATCCATCTTCCTCTTTATCCTATATTGGGGTCGCGAGGGGGGGGGTTCCCCATGCCCATCCAGTTGAGAACGTCTCAGGCGCTGGGCAGATACACCCAGGACAAGGCGCCAATCTATAGCTGGGCACGCACTCACACATACACACACTATATGGGGCAATTTAGAGCATTCAATTTACTTGATCCATGTTTTTGGACTGTGGGAGGAAACCGGAGAACCCGGAGGAAACCCACGCAGACAACATGGAAACTCTCCCAGATTGGGATTCGAACCGAGAATCCCTAGTGCTGAGAGGAGAACATGCTAACGACTAAGCCACCGTGCTGCCCTGGTACACAGAAAGGTTTTACACTCCAAAAGTACCAAGAAAATCACATCTAAAAAGAACAGAAAGAAATGAAAAGCCACTTGTTATACAATAGATCTCTAATCTGATTGGTTGGAAATTGTTGTCATCATAATGATGTTTGTGATAATATTACAAACCATCATAACATTTTAACACCAATCCAGTCGTGGGCTTGTGGTTAAGGAACCAACCTAAATGGTTTGATTCCCGGTGCCAACAAGTACTATGACTGAAGTAACCTTCTGTAAAGCACCTAACGCCGATTGCTCCCTGGGCGTCATATACAAGGCTGCCCACTACCCTGGGCATGTGTGTTCATGTCAACAGTGTATGTACATGTGTGTGTTTCACAGAAGTTCCATTCTGTGTGAACACAGTAGACAAAACAGATCACCATCACTTTATCACAATCACCCCACCGAGACAAAGACTTTCTTTAAATCTATAAAAACACAGGGGACAAAACAATAAGATTGTGTGAGTGAATTTGATTACTGGCAGGTGCAGCATGGTGGCCCAGCTACCTCAGAGTATGAAGGTCCTGGGATGGATTTCTGGTTTTAGAAGACGTCTGCACGTCCATATGTTCCAGAAACAAGCGGGATTCCTAAACAAAAAGACGTATACTAGCAAGATAAACAGATTTCTAATGAATCACAGATCAATATGGAGTAGTCACTAATGAAAACAGTGAAATCCAGAGTATGGGCTCCTTTATCATATCATGTATCATGTTGTGCTTCAGTGGATGAGTGCAGTATGATTTATTGTCGGTCATCATAAAGCTTTATGACACTCTGTTATGTTTCACAGTGAAATTAGCTGAACATTTTATTCCTGAACAAGTGTGTGTGTGTATGTGTGTGTGGAGTGAGAGGTACCCATGTAGGTTGTAGTTTACAGCCCACAACCGCAGTTGAATGAAAGCTAATTATTTACATGTGTGTAATAATTTACCATTATCTTCATGCCAATTTAGTTCTTTGGTTGTTTCATATTTCCTAAAGGGCCCTTATTTTCCTTGGATTCTGCTAATTTAGGAGATTGTCCTGTGCTATGGGAGGAATGTGCCCTGTATGCATGTTTTATCATTAGCGTACGAGTTAGTACAAGGCTGCAAGTTGATGTTTCCAAGCTTTTCATTGTTTTTGTATTTCCACTATTTCAAAATGTCTTAAGTCCAAGTTCAGGCCACTTGTAAAAAAAAAAACAACTGGAGCTAAATTGCACCATCAAGGTTTTAAAGTGGCTTTGGCTCAGTTAATGATGTTTTGTATGAATCCTGGCTTGTTGCCCTGCAGGATTAAACTGACCATATGCATTCTGTGGTGGAATGTCGTGTGTTTTTTCTTTACTTAATGACCATATTTGTATTTTTGACATCTTTCGTGTGGTTGTTGGTTGGTGTTTAAGTCGCACTGGTTCAGAACTGTACACAGATGGACAGCATCATTAAGGGTGTAACAATATCTGCCTGGCATTTACAACGTATGCTTTCGTTCACTAACTCCACTCGTACACATCTTGTTCCACATTGTTTTATGACAGCCATCATGCTCATGGACAGCACGGTGGTGGACCTGGAGACCCTTCAGGTTCTGTATGAAAACGTAAGTAAAGTAAGACATTTTGAAACATTTATTGAGTCCTCTGTTCTCTAAACATCTCTGATTCATTTCATTTTGAGTCTGAAAAACATTTATTAAACTGCAAATCAAAACACACGGATGACTGCTTTTAATAATATAATAAAATATAATAATAATAATAATAATAATAATAATAATATTACTATATGTAATATACAAAATATTATATATAATAATATAATTAATTATTCAATAAATGTATATTATTAACAGCTTTATTATTATTATTATTATTATTATTATTATTATTATCATTGATATTAACTAATGTTTAACAAGTCCTCAGAACAAACCCACTTATTGTCCATGTTCTCAGTTCCACTTCCTGTAAAGATGGACTTCCAGACTGTAGTCCATCTGTTTGTGTTCTACAGTACATACTGTGTACTCTGTTCTAATGGTCAGAACCCCAATAGTAGCACCACAGAGCAGGGATTATTTGTTTGGTGCATTATTCCTATCCCAGCAGTGCCACTGAGGTGGAGAAATGAAACTACACTAAACCCCCTCACCACATCAGTGTCACTGCAGAATGGACAATAAACAATCCACCACCCAAATGATACCTGTTCTGTGATGCTCCTGACCAACAGAGAACAGAGAACCAACAGGGGACTAATAAACACAAAGAACACAGATGGACTACAGTCTGGAATTGTAAAACTACAAAGTCCATCTATATGATGAGTGGAGGAAATGGACAATGTGTTGTCTGGTGATGTTAGAGTCACTGCCGAGCTTCAGTCCCTGCTACCGCTGCTCTCTCCTCATTCTGCATCTCCTACGCCCTCGGCTACACCTCCCCCTCCCCAGCCAGCTTCTGTTCGTCCACTGCTGCCACAAACACTAATAACTCAAGGTCCCAACAGAAGCAGAATGACAGAACTGGGACTTGAAGGTCTTTAGGTCTGTACCTTCATCACCACTGCCCATCCTCGTTTCTGTACTGCAGGAACTGATTTTAAAATCAACCAACACCTCAGTGTGTTTAAAAAAACCGTCAGGAACATAAGACACGGTTCGACTTTGGTTTTTCCACTAATTACAGGATATTGGAATAAACCTGCAAATCCCAGGCAGTCATCAGATTCTTCATTACATAGAGAACTATTTGGTGTCGCTGTCTCTCTCTCTCTCTCTGTGTCTTTCTTTCTGTCTTTCTTTTCTCGCTGTCTCTCTCTCCGTCTCTGTAGCCCAAGAGAGTTATTGCAATGTTGAGGTTGCTGGTCTTTACTGAGAGAGACTCCGCACTGTCTATGACTCCTTTACACAAAACCACTAAAAAACACAAAAACACACAGTCTCCCCTCGTTTCCATTCCAGCACCCACCTCCTCGACTCGCATTTTAGGCCTCCTTCATCTTCCTCTACATGCGCCGCTATGTCTAAACACACACAATTTACTCCTCAATTTACTCCACATTACTGTCATACTCACAGTAATTACTCCTGAGACCCTTTCCTTTAAAGTATGGCAGCAGTTTAGAACCAAACAGCAACACAGTGGCTGTTTCACGCACACAGATGTGTATCTGCAGAGCTTTGATCATGTCCCCGAGTTCCTGTAAATAAACGTTCCTTGCCGGTCATCTTTACAGAGAGTGCAGAAAGAGGAAATGGATCAAATCATGAGACACGTCCAGGCCAGCGTGGGGAAGGAGAACGCCAAACCGCTGGATAAGCCTGAACAGTGAGGCACTCTCTCACCTTTACATACACATGCATACACACACACTTTCTCACACAAGTACACACTCCACTACTTATCTCTTTCCATTGGCTCCCTGTAGCTGCTTGCATTCAGTACAAGGTACTGACTTAAGGGGCCTACAGGACCATTTCTTGATGGTTCCAGTCTTACCTTCAATCTTTTCATTCATTTATTCATTATCTCCCGCTTTATCCTCTAGTAGGGTTGTGGGGGGGTTCCCTATGCCCATCCAGGGGAGAACGTTTCAGGCGCTGGGCAGATAAACCCAGGACAGGGCACCAATCCATCGCTGGGCACACACTCATTCACACACACACACACACACTCTATATGGGGCAATGTGGAGAACTCAATTGACATGTTTTCGGACTGTGGGCGGAAACCGGAAAAACTAAAGTAAACCCACGTAGACACGGGGAGAACATGGAAACTCCACCCAGATGGGGATTCGAACCGGGAATCCCTAGTGCTGAGAGTCGAACGTGCTAACCACTAAGCCACCATGCCGCCTATATATATTTGTAATTATTTCTAATTTAGACTGTTATTTATAAATTCTACATCCTTTAAATTGTAATTCCGGTTTATTTTCTCTCCTGCTGTTAATCACTTATCTTACACTCTGACACTCATGCAGGTTCTTGCTGCAGCTGTCAGAGATTCCTCAGTTCTCAGAACGAGTGTTTTGTATCCTTGTCCAGTCTTCGTACAGTGAGTGTATGAACTCAGTCCAGAGAAAAATCAGCCTGCTACAGAAAATCTGCCAGGTGAGAACAAATACATCATCATCATCATCATCGTTATCGTTGTTGTCGACTTTCTGATGAGATATAATATTCATTCATTCATTATCTCCCGCTTATCCTCTATTAGGGTCGTGGGGGGTTCCCCATGCCCATCCAGGGGAGAACGTCTCGGGCGCTGGGCAGATAGACCCAGGACAGGGCGCCAATCCATCGCTGGGCACACACTCACTCACACAGACACACTCTATATGGGGCAATTTTTTGAGAATTCAATTAACTTGATCCATGTTTTTGGACTGTGGGAGGAAACCGGAGAACCCGGAGGAAACCCAAGCGGACACGGGGAGAACATGGAAACTCCACCCAGATGGGGATTCGAACCGGGATTCCCTAGCGCTGAGAGGCGAACGTGCTAACCACTAAGCCACCGTGCCGCCCGAGATATAATATTTCATATATGTTCATTGCTCCTAAAGAAATTAATTCCAGTGTTAAAGTAGTTTAATTGGTAATGGGTGCAAATATATAAAAGATTCAAATCTAAGTAAAGCTACAAGATAAAAGTATAAAAGGTGGTTCAGGACTCCACATGGTCCATCCATCCATCATCTTCCCCTTTATCGTCTACTAGGGTCGCGAAGGGGGGGGGGGCGCCAATCTATCACTGGGCACACACTCACTCACACAAACACACTCTATATGGGGCAATTTGGAGAATTCATTGTACCTTGATCCATGTTTTTGGACTATGGGAGGAAACTGCTCATGGCTCATGTCAGCGTGGGTTTGCTCCAGGTTCTCCGGTTTCCTCCCACAGTCCACTGTGTGTATCTGTAAGAACGTTTTTCAGCTGCTGGTCAGATACACCCAATTAAGAGCAGCCAATTTGACTTGAATCCATGTTTTTGGACTGTGGAAGGAAACTGGAGAACATGCTAACCACTATGTTACCAAAAAATAAAACAAAGTAAAATACTAAACAAAAGAAAAGACAAAATTATAATATGATAATAGGAGATTGAAAGATTTAAACCTGTTTTCTATGATTCATTGCTTTTTTTGCAGAGTCTACGGTTCAATAAAGATGTTCTGAAGGTTCTCGGTCTGGTTCTCGCCTTGGGGAACTTTATGAATGGAGGAAACAGAAGTCGAGGTCAAGCAGATGGGTTTACCCTCGACATTCTTCCTAAACTTAAGGATGTTAAGAGCAGTGTAAGAAAAAAATGCACTATTTTATTTGTGCACCAACTGTGGTGGTTTATTAATTGCTTAATTAATTGAGTACATTAATACTACACATACAGTACAGTCAAAGATTTGCTGATGCAGTGAGGGGTTTTAGTGCAGCTGTGTTACACTAAAGCAGTTTCATTTCTCCACCTCAGTAACACTGCTGGGATAGGAATAATGCACCCACCAAATAATCCAAATAAACCAAATAAGAGCAGCTGTGGTGGTACTATTGGGGTTCTGACCGTTAGAGAACACAGTATGTACTGTAGAACACAAACAGCTGAACTACATTCTACATTGTAGACCTATAAAGTCCATCTTTATAGAAAATGGAACTGAGAACAGGGACAATAATTGGAGCAGAAGGGAGGCGTACCCAAACATTATGACTGGTACAAGTATAAAACCAAATGTGGTTATATGACAATCACATTTGAGAATGTTGGCCATTTTTTCTTCATGTTCTCATTAATATACAGCTTACATCCACAGTGTGTCTACAACGTGCTTTAGAGGGTGTGGTAGCTCAGTGATCAGAATGGGGGCTATTTCAATGGATTCAGGGTTAAAGTCCCAGTTTCACTGACGTCACCGATGTGGGTGCTTGAGAAAAGCTCATTGCTCTGGGGGTGCAGCATCATGCCTGACCCTGTACTCTAAACTCAACCATCAGGTCGGGATACTTGCAAGTAATTTTGGATGAAAGTCTCCATCCCTCTTGAAAGGCTGTAGGGAATTATTAAAGAACGTTTAATTCAGTGTCCAGCTAACAAACGAATACCATGCTTTTCCTTTTTTTCTACAGGACAACTCACGAAGTCTCCTCTGTTTCATCGTGGCTTACTATCTACGGCACTTTGATGAGGTGGAGGTCACATTCCTGTTGATTCATCTATGGTTATCCATCATCATTTGTCTCTTTTTTCCAAATTCATTGCCATTATGTTTTCTTTCAACTGACCAATGAGCGACTTAGAGGAGCCAAAAGTCTGAATAAGCAGCTGCTGCAATCCTGAAGTGACGTCTAATATCTAATTAAGAAAAGATGGCATGGTTTTATTACTGCTTCACATGCATGAAGGAATAAATGAATCTAATGAAGCAATCATTTGGTTTCTCCACATCAAACTCACCCAACGATGTCTTTATGGACCTCATGCATGACCCTGAAACGGCCTTCCCCCAAATGTTTTTCTTTTTACAGCCGTAAATGAAATACATATATGTATGAAGGACAGCACGGTGACACATCGGTTAGCACGTCCCCCTCTCAGCGCTAAAGATCAAGGTTCAAATCCCAATCTGGGTGGAGTTTCCATGTTCTCCCTGTGTGCATGAGGGTTTTCCCCAGGTTCTCTGGTTTCCTCCCACAGCCCAACAACATGGATTCAAGGTGAATTCGCTGCTCTTTCTAAATTTCCCCCATGTGGCGTTTCTGTGTGAGTGAGTACCCAGTAATGTATTGGCGCCCAGTCCTGGGTGTATCTGACCAGTCCCTGAAAAGTTCTTCCCTAGATGAGCATGGGAAACATGGAATCTGTGGTGGATGATCTATATGTGAGAATGTCTCATGATTCCTGAACCACTCCTTCAGCCTTGATGAATAATGGCATTGTCATCTTGGAATTTGTCCATGTCATCAACATCAATAGTGGAAGATCCTGGTAGTTCAGTAGATTCAGGTCAGCTGACCTCATGGTTTGGACACATGCACTGACCCCAGATCAGAGTTCCATCAGGTCCAAAACCTTTTGGGAATGAGGTTGTAAAAGACGAAAGGCTAAATGAGACGTAAGGAGTGTTTATTTTATAAATCGGGTTATAAATATTAGTCCAGAACCAAAGCTTGTTCAGTTTATATCCTGAGAATGTAAATCAAAGCAATGAGATTCAAGTAGAATATTTTGCTGTTGTAATCTGGCATATGGTTCTAGAAAGTCAGGGTAATTGAGTTATATGGGCAATTCTGTGTGTGTGTGTGTGTGTGTGTGTCTGACTCAGGATGGTGCCAGTGAGACGTGTGTCTACCCTCTGCCGGATCCGCAGGACCTCTTTCAGGCGTCGCAGATGAAGTTTGAAGACTTTCAGCATGAGCTGTTCAAGCTCCGCAAGGATCTGAATGGTGAGTGTGTGGAGGACGGGATCACACACACACACACACACACACACACACACACACACACACAGGAATGTTGATTTACAATCCTGGAGTTGCCGAACCCTAGAAAACCACAGCTATGAGCTGAATTCAAGATTTGGGGAAGTGTACATAGGTGCAAGTTTAAGCCCAGTCAATATCAGAAACCCTTCAGCCCTGGTTGAATTAAGGGCCAAAACCTTTGCTGGGTCTGGATTCTCTTCAGTGAGATTAAAGGTCAGAGGGTGGCGCCATTATTCATTGCTTTTTTACTCAAACACCAGAACTCATTTTTGAGTTGTTTTACACTGCATGTGTGTGGACGTGGACGTCTCAAACTGAGGTGTGTTCAGGTACATTTCTGGCGTATTTCTTTCTCGGGGAGGAAAACAAAAACAAAGCTGCACCGCTGACTGAAGACGTCAACCTCTCCAGACGTCAGTCAGACGTTCATTGCTATCTCTTCGGTGAATCAACACAGACACGTGTTCAACGCAACTGAACGCTGAAACGAACTGAGCACTATCAGATCTGACTGCATTTGTACAGAGAATGCAGATGCATAGTCGCTATACTATTGTGTGGGTTCTCCATTCACTTAAATTGAGAACCTAATGGAGGAGTGCATTGAGTCCAGGTAGCTGCACCACTCAAATAGCAATCTGCCAAAGTCAGAGCACCACCTGGCTCTTAAAGGGAATGACACCGGATTGGTTTATTGTCATGCCCAAAACACACCCATGAAGAATTAAGAGAATTAGTAAATGTCTTTTTCCTGTTTGGAGCCTTGCAAGGTGTGATTCTTATTGTAATTATAGCAAAGACACAATAAAATGCCCTAAAACGAGCCGCATGGTTTACGGCTCGCTAAAGATTGCTTAAATATGGACCAAGGTGTAAAAATTAGGAAGTATACATAATAAAACAAATGAAAGAATTTTAATATGTATAGCACTGTTGATCAGCAATGAACCACTAAAGGTCCAAGTATGTACTTAATATAAGAGAGAAAGAGTATATATAAGAGAGAGAGTGTGATGTAGTGGTCACATAACCACCCTTCATCTTAATATTTAGTTGTAGAAGTAACCAAAATGGATTTTCAATGCGATTCTTAATTGATAAGTTAATTGGATCAGGTTTATTACAGCGTGAATGAAATTCAGGGGTTTTAGAAAACAGAATTTCAAGATATAGTGAGATAATACAATTTATGTCATCAGCCCCACAACCTGCTCTCAAGCGTCTGAGTTAAGATTACAAATAGTTTTTAAGTGCATTGGAACCTCCTCATGCCCTCATATGAATCAGAATCCTGTCAGCAAAGCCCAGCTTGCAAAGTGACTACAGCATGTCCGCCAAGCCGAGGAAAAAAGCTTAGTTTTTTCCTGCTAAACCAATCAAGTCACCCTCTGCATTGCGCGCGAGCAAATGTTCGAGCCTTATTTCTCAACAGGCCACATTTCATGCCGCTGAAAGCTTTTGGACTCCCCGTGAGACACCATACCTTGCCCATATTGGAGTCCATACCATTGACTGAATGATCGCCTGGGGGTTAGCGGAGCTAAATGCTAAAGCAGATGTCTCAGTGGGGTTTCCTCAATCCTTCTGTTCTGCAATGTTCTCTGAAGTAAATTTCCCAAGGACTCGGAATATTGAAAAAAAGTACAGAAATCAAAATTTAGAAT
>JAFMOD010000191.1:1675476-1806146 GCA_019802435.1 Corydoras maculifer | reverse complement strand
GGGTGGAGTTTCCATGTTCTCCCCGTGTCTGCGTGGGTTTCCTCCGGGTTCTCCGGTTTCCTCCCACAGTCCAAAAACATGGATCAAGTTAATTGAAATCTCAAAATTGCCCCATATAGAGTGTGTCTGTGTGAGTGAGTGTGTGCCCAGCGATGGATTGGCGCCCTGTCCTGGGTGTATCTGCCCAGCGCCCGAGACGTTCTCCCCTGGATGGGCATGGGGAACCCCACCGCGACCCTAATAGAGGATGAAGCGGGAGATAATGAATGAATGAATGTTATTCAATACAGAGAGTGCAGATACATAGTCTACACTATAGTGTACGTTCTCCATTCACTCAAATTGAGAACCTCAGGGAGCAGTTCATTGGGTCCAACAAGCTGCACTACTGAAATAGCAACCCACCAAAGTCAGAGTGCCTCCTGCAAGTGCACGGCAAGTGACATGCTGATTGGTTTATTGCACGTTATGCCCAAACCACACCTATGAATAATTAAGAGAATCAGTACATGACCTTTTCGCTTCCTGAGTTTAATTTTACCTGAAGACACCCCAAATCAAGCTGTGTGGTGCATGGCGGTTGATAACCCGTTTAAGATTGCTAAAACAGGACCCTCTGTGTTTGACTTGTCAGGACTTAATTATAATAATCTGTACCAGGATAACACGACTTAGAGTCGCCTGAATTCTGCATTCAACTATTTACATACTCAGCTTCCCACCTATGAAAGTTTACACAACTTGAAGCTTAAAACTAAGGCACTCCGGGGGACATCCTGTCCACGGATACACAACGTCACAACCTGCAAGTACAAGCATAAAAACACAGAGATTCGGACGAGAACACTTTGGGATAAAGGTAGCATACCATGCTTTATGGGCTGTGAGTGTGTGTTCCATCCTGAGTTATTTATCCATCATCTCTCGTCCCTCCCAAGACATCCCTGTCCTCGTCCGACCTTCACCTTCCCTTTTTCATCTATATTTTCATCACTCATGCTGTCCTCCAGACGTTTCATCTCTTCTGTCATCCACTTTTTCTCTCTCTGGGGTGGAGAACCCGTCGGCACTTGTTTCAGTTTGTGTTTTCCCTCATGGATTTTTTTTTTTTTTTGTGGTTGCTCCTGGTATTTGCAAATTGTCCTCATCATTATTACCAATTTATTTTTCATCGTCAGTAGATGTGAAACCGGACTAATGATTCATAAATGAGTAGGTTAGTTGTGATCACTGATGGAGAGTGGCTGTTTACATTTACTCACTTTAGTACTTAAGTACAATTTTAAGAACGTTTACCTGAGTATTTTAAATCAACCACTACATTATACATTAAATGGCAATGTGTACTTTATAGTTCAAGTTATTTATTTATAGAGCGCTTTTTACAACAGTACATTGTCACAATGCAGCTTTACAGAATGAAAAGCCTTTAAACCCCCAAAGAGCAAGCCAAAGCGACAGTGGCTAGAAAAAACTCTCTGTTATGTTGTTATTTAAGAAAGAAACCTTGGGAGGACCAAGACTTAGTGGGGGACTCATCCTCCTTGAGCGGCCAGGCAGCAACAACAGTGTAGGACAGCCATGTTCAGATATTTAACAAATGAAAAAAATCCAACAACTGGAAAACTATATGTGAGTCCATTAAGGGTGTCCTGCAGGACAGCCAGTCCAATTATTATTCAGGTTCCATCCAGTTTCCCTGCATACATTTGACAGCTGGGGTCCTATCCCTTCACAATGCTCATTATTATCTTACACACCTCCAACAGTCTATGTTCCTTTCTTCAGTCCGTGTCATTTAAATAGCAACGCTGCTTGTGAATGGATTTACACCAATGGGAGTGGTCTAGAAATAAGGTGTGTTTAAGTACATTTCTGGTGGATTGTTATCTTGTCATGGAAAACACAGGTCCACCACTGACTGAAAACCTAGACAGATGTCACAGTCAGAATCAACACAGGCACGTACACCCCGCTTGTTACGATCACATGGATACACACTAGAGAACAAAACAATGGCACGTGCTATTGAGGGTGTGGTAGCTCAGTGGTTTGAGTGTCGGACCATCACTCTGAAGGTTGTGGGTTCAATTCCAAGTTCTATTAAAGTTACCCAAGTGTGGGCCCTTGAGCAAGGCCCTTAACCCTCATTGCTCCAGGGACAACCCTGTGATCTGACCTCAACCAAGTTGGGGTATTTGTAAGTCGCTTTGGATAAATGCGTCTGCTAAAATGACCAAATGAAAGAATGTACGTGCTATCAGCAATAAACTGATTAAAAAGTGCAAAATTGTGCCATTGCACTCTACATCATTACAATTTCCTTAAAGGGAACAGCTAATGACACACTGATTCGTTTATTGGACATTACGCCAAATAATTAAGAGCATTAATACATGACTATTTGAAGATTAAGGGTGTGCACACCAAAAACCTTTACAGCTGACTGAATTCATATTTATGTCATTGTTTATTGGATTATTTATAACCTTATTTTTAACACAACGCTGAATTTTCCAAATGACTTCCAGATTTCTGTGTCTTTTCCTGTAAGTGTTTTTAGTGTAGAAAGAATAGCTGTGGGAATACAGCACTCCTCAATGTGGGACTTGGACACATGAAAGAAAGGCTATTAAAATCATAAGAGGAAAACGCCATTAATACTTTTAGATGGATTTGTGTGTTACTGAGCTATTATTTTATTATAATGATTATTATAATGATTCTCAGATTCTTAGTTGGGGCAAATTCAAGAGTGATGAGATTTGGCTAAACTGAACCTGGCTGCAAGGTGTGAGTGAGCACACACACAAGGTTGGGGCCACATATCAGCCAAAAGGGGCCTACATGTAGGTAGCACCGCCAGATCTTGTCCAGATGTGAATTAGAGGTCATTTGGCACATGTGGACCATGTGAGTTTTGGTGTTATATGTTTGCCAAAAGTGCATTATACAGGTGGTTTGGGACATTTGGGCCCAATGAATGTTTTCTTATGAGGCCCACCTTTGGCTTAGGTGCAGTTTGTGTGGGTCAGCAGAGACCCAGCATCGCCATGGCATCAAAATGCTATCTGCACTTTGGTACAAAGTTTGTTGAGTAATAAAAATCCCAAAAAACAATAACCATACATACCCATTATAGGGCGGCATGGCATGGTGGCTTAGTGGTTAGCATGTTCGCCTCTCAGAACTAGGGATTCCCCGTTTAAATCCCAATCTGTGTGGAGTTATCCTCCCACAGTCCAAAAACATGGCACAAGGTGAATTGAATTCTCCAAATTGCCCCATATAAAGTGTTTGTGTGAGTGAGTGTCCAATGATAGATTGGCTCCTCGTCCTGGGTGTATCTGCCCAGCGCCCGAAACGTTCTCCCCTGGACGGGCATGGGGGAACACCACCGCGACCCTAATAGAGGATAAAGCGGAAGATAATGGATGGGGATACCCATTATAGACCTTAATCTGATTAAAACCTTTTCTACAGCCCATAATGTACAGATTAAGAAAATATAATTGAAACTGACATCATTTTAGCTTTGGTGAAGCTGCAATGTGCCTGTACATCCTGTTCAAGCTGCACAATTTGAGCGAAATGCATATAAAATGATGAATTCAAACTGCAGCGTCTCCACTGGGATCATGCCTGTGGCTGCATGAAACCTGATCACAGAACCCCCGTGTAGGAGAATTAGCAACAAAAGCGAGCTAAGTGAGCACAGACCAGACAACACAGCACCACAGTGTCTCTTTCTCCGCTTCTCTCTCTTCCTGTGGTTAGTTTCAAGCGGGAGTTCGGCCCTCCCTTCGGGATTTTAGTCATACATGTAAGAAGCCATCCCTCATTCACTTATTCTTTCCATTCGTTTTTTGGGTCCATCTATCTAACAAGAAGCAGGACGGGGTGGGAGTGTGAAAAGAAGAGGGTGATTTAGGACGACGTTCCCACCCAGCTAGCCTGAAGAAGTGAGCGCATTTGGCTATGGTTAAGAGCTGTATAATGAGGAAAGGCACCAGAATGTCATCCAGCATTTTGGGAGTTTTACTGCACAAGCTCATAGCATTGACAGGAAAAAAAAGGCATAAGCTGTTGCTTCCAATGGTGTGTAACATCAAACACACATGCATGCAACCTCCGTAGATAAACAGAGATCATTCTGGGGAGGAAGATGATACTTGTTTGGGGTAGTTTGTGAAAATTTCTCTCCTTGTTTACGCTCAGTGGAAAATACTTGTGTTGTAAAGTGAACTGTTTCCACAGCCGCCTTGGAACACGAGAGCCGTGTGCAAATTTATATCCACTATACGGACCAAAGTAACTGGTGTATCCATGACAACCGCTTGGATGATTAAAGACATTATTAATGTTTACAATTTTAAAGACTATTAAAATGTATTGGCTTTATGACAATGCAATCAGATTATTGTCTATGTTTTAGCCAGAACAGAACTCGAGAAGGAGGAGAAGCAGCTTGCTGACACCAAAAAAAGGTATACGTCTCCGAAATCTACCAACACGACAATAAAAAAAAAAAAACAATCATAATTATTTGATCAGCATCATAATTAGCTTCATTGACATCCATCCATCCATTATCTCCCACTTTATCCTCTAGTAGGGTCGAAGGTGGGGTTCCCCATGCCCAACCAAGGGAGAACGTTTCGGGCACTGGGCAGATACACCCAGGACAGGGCGCCAATTTATCACTGGGCACAAACACTTAAACATACTGTATATGGGGCAATTTGGAGAATTCAATAGACTTGATCCATGTTTTTGGACTGTGGGAGGAAACCGGAGAACCCGGAGGAAACCCACGCGGACACGGGGAGAACCTGGAAACTCCACCCAGATGGGGATTCGAACCGGGAATCCCTAGTGCTGAGAAGCGAACGTGCTGAACACTAAGCCACCGTGCCGCGCTTCATTGACATGTTTTACATAAAAAATGTATTTTCAGTACATTGTGACTCTAGAACTATGAGTCCCAATTTATCTTTTTGAACTGTAAACTGCTTTATTTGTGTTCCAGTGTGTCTTTGCTATCATAACAATCGAAAAGTACGACTTGCACAGCTCAAAATGCACAAAAGAAATGCACCATGTTTTTTAATTCTTTATGGGTGTATTTTGAGTGTAACATGCAATAAACCAATCAGCATGTTACTTTCTGTTCCCTTTAAGAACCAGGGGGCGCTCTGACTTTGACGGATTGCTATTTCAGCAGTGCAGCTATGGGTTCTGTGAATGGAGAACCCACAGTATAGTGTAGACTATGAATCTGCAGTCTCTGTACAGATGCAGTTAGATTTAATAGAGTTCAGTTCGTTTCAGTGTGTTGATTCACTGAGTCCTCACATTTGATCATTTATTGGACACTTTTATCCAACTTACAAGGTGAGCACAGGGTTAATCACAACATACCTGGAGCAATGAGGGTTAAGGGTCTTGCTCAAGGACCCACATTGGTAACTTCAGTGGACCTGGGATTTGAACCCCCAACCTTCTGATTGACAGCCCAACTCCCTAACCACTGAGTTACCGCACCCACATATGTATCATCAACTGACAAGTTGTTTCCAGTCAGCGGTGCACCAGTGATGGAAAAACGCCAGAAACACACCTTATTTCGAGACAACTCTACCCATCGGGGGAGATATATTCACAAGCATTGATGATATTTAAACACGGCAGGTGAAAGGTGTAGAAATACACTGGATGTGGCTTGTAAGATGGCAATGAGCATCATGGGCTATGTGCAGGGTTTACCATAGGGCATCTTTACACTTTAAATAATGATGTGATAGCTCAGTGATCAGGGTTTTGGGCAAGTAAACACTGCATCTCCCAAAAGTTGGCAATGTAAATTCTTGAGCAGGGCCATTAACCCTCATTGCTACAGGAATGCTGTCTCATGGCTGACCCTGTGATCTGACTACAATCATCAAGTTGGAATACTTGTAAGATGCTTTGGACGCAATCATCTTAAATACAGCGTAATGCAAGCGTCGTTCTGAAATCGTTTCCAATCACTGATTCCTCCGTTCTGAAGTTTGACACATGGCTAAAGTAGCAGATGAAGTGGTCTTGGCTGCGTTCATTGCTCTTATCATAGCTTCGATTTTCCGCTTCACTTATTGATTCCATGTCACATACTTTGCTGGAAAATTAAAACACTCTGTAGCATGAAGTCTTAAAGTCTGCATTTAAATTCCCAATGGGGATTGAACGTCTTTGTGCATTTTACAGCTTTCTGGAGCTGAGCGTGTTTTTCTCCGTGAAGCCGAAAGGAGGAGAGAAGGAGGTTTCACCGAACACATTCTTCTCCGTGTGGTACGAGTTCTCCTCTGACTTTAAAGATGCGTGGAAAAGAGAAAACAAACTTCTGCTGAAGGAAAGGTTTGTCCAGCTGCTTCTGTTTATCCTGTAGGACAAACTTATAAAGCTTATAACCCTTCTTCAAGGGTTATTAGTGAAGTTGGTGGTTCTATATAGAACTAAAAGCACTCAGCATATACTGGTTCTTTAAATCAATCGATGATGTATTGCATATGGTTCTAAATCCAACTTTGTCAGAGACCACTGAATAAGGCCACAAATCTATTACTACAAACATTAAAAGAAACTCCTCATTATCTTCAGGCTAATCCTCTACTAGGGTTACAGAGGGCCCCTCCAGGAAAGAACGGTTTTTGGGTATTGAGCAGACTCAGGACAGGGCACCAACCCATTGCTGAGCACACACACAAACATAGTTTATAGGGACAATTTAGAAAGTAGCAATTTAAAACATTCAATTCACCTTAAATACATGTTTTTTGGTTCTTTAGGGTATTTAGTATATTTATTAATTATCTTCCACTTTGTCCTATATTAGGGTCGTGGGGGGGGTTTCCCCATGCCCATCCAAGGGAGAACGTTTCGGGAGCTGGGCAGATACACCCAGGACAGGGTGCCAATCTATCGCTGGGCACACACTCACACAGACACGCACACATACACACACTATATGGGGCAATTTGGAGAACTCAATTGACTTGATCTATGTTTTGAGACGGGACCGTGGGGGGAAACCGAAGAACCCGGAGGAAACCCACGCAGACACAGGGAGAACATGGAATTTTCTCCCAGATGGGGATTCGAACAGGGGATCCCTAGTGCTGAGAGGAGAACGTGCTAACCACTAAGTCACCGTGATTAGATACCGCCCCCGGTATTAGTATAGTGTACTATATTTAGTACAGGAACCATTACAACAGCCCATTTCAAATAGGTTACCTCTTCACAGCTATAACAGTTACCCTCCCCTAACACACAGACTTTTACCCTTAAGATTTACTTACATATGTGGCATTATTTATGGCAGTACAGCGAGACTGTCAATAAAAACATTATTTTGTACTGATAAGGGAACTGCAACCGATACTTAGTACTGGTGTGAACAATTATTACCACATGTTAAAACTGTTAACCATTACGACGTACGGTGTAAACAGTAACAGCCTCACATTTCAGTATTTTTATGATGTCATGCTGGTAAGCAAGCAACGGCAGATAATTGATGTGATCTTTCCATCGATTAGGCAGCCAACAGGAACATCACGACTAAAATCATGAGCAGGAAGACCATCAGAAATGAGAAACAGTGAGTGAGTTTCTGAGAAACCCATTTCAGAAGCATGCCTTTCTGTAAGGTGGGGCATCTTTCAGTTCAGACACATTCGTGAGGTCAGACACTGATGTTGGATGAAAAGGCCTGACTCACAACTGGCATTCAGGTTGTTCAGGGGGGTTTGAGGTCAGAGCTATGAGCTGACTACACATACCATACCAAAGTTGTTAAACCGTGTCTTTGTGGTTTGCAGAGTCACGATGGACACGCAATGAGCCTACTACCAACTCGCCACATGGTTGGAAGCAGATTCTTTTCAAAAATATTTTGTATGTTACAATATAAAGCCTTCACTTTAGTAAGTAACCAAAGGAAGATCTCAAAAAGGAGAGATCATTTCACTGTGGTTTCTCCTGGACAACTATAAGAACAAATGGAACGACAAAGGACCTCAGTCTCACAAGTGTCTCCTCTTGAGTTTCAATAAAGATCTCAATGAAGTCTCACACTTTGCTTTAAATTGTCCCAATATAACCCTATGTGAGTGAGTGTGCCCTGCACTTGCAAAACCAAGATTACAATCTAAATATCAAGGTGCAAACCACAGGACAGAAGTGCAGGTGAGAAAAGTGCAGAGGCTCACAGAATGTCAGCCAAGTCTGACGAACATGAATAAGAACAGGCTCGCTATATAAGATAGGGCACCACCTTAATTAACCATTCATTCATTATCTCCCGCTTTATCCTCTAATAGGGTCGCGGGGGGGTTCCCCATGCCCATCCAGGGGAGAACGTCTCGGGCGCTGGGCAGATACACCCAGGACAGGGCACCAATCCATCGCTGGGCACACACTCACTCACACAGACACACTCTATATGGGGCAATTTGGAGAATTCAATTGACTTAATCCATGTTTTTGGACTGTGGGAGGAAACTGAGAACCCGGAGGAAACCCACGCAGACACGGGAAGAACATGGAAACTCCACCCAGATGGGGATTCGAACCGGGAATCCCTAGTGCTGAGAGGAGAACATGCTAAACCACTAAGCCACCGTGCCGCCCCTAATTAACCAATAGCAAGTTAATCAGCTAATTGATGTTGATATTCTGAGGAAGGCTGGACAGGTGAAGTGAGAGGAGCACATCTGAAACACAGAATCATCAATACTGATGAGTATGGATATAAAAATACAAGAATCTTAACAAAATCAATCTCTTAATGTCCACTCACATTAATCATGTGAATAAATTGGAAAGTCTTTTGTTCTTATAAAAGTTTCTTAATAAAAACAGATCTTTAATCCCATATGTGATGCTTCTACAAAAATAACCCAATGACACACAAGTCCTTAAATCAATCACTGAATAAAGAAATGGAGTACAGAGCGAACGAAAACCAAAGCACATGGCATTACAAAAACAAAAGTATGTTGCAACGATGACAAAACAATGAGTGCATGTGACTGAATCTAATGCCACATGTTTTTTGAAGAGATCCAAGGACACTGTCATCTTTAGATCTTTAAATTGTCACAGAACATTGGTACACTAATAAATTTGACCCAACTAAGCTGGATGCAACGTCTTCTAAACGTATCTCCATAATAATTCAATGCTTTAAATATGATGTACAGTAGTCTTTAATTAGACTCTGGAATATTAAAAGTGTTTGTGGGCTAGAAATGTCCTAAATGATCCAAACGGCATGTGAACGACCTCGGTGATGCATATGAGCTTGGTTCAGGGTCCAAATAACGCAGAACAGAATAATTAACCTGGTGGATAACATTAGTCATTAGGCTAAATTCACTCCACTGGTCCAAAAGCATGGATTCAAGGTGAATTGGTTGCTCTAAATTGCCACTATGTAATGTGCGTTTTTTTTCGTGTGGGAATAAGTGAGTGTGCTCAGCAATGGATTGGGTGTATCTGCCCAGCGCCCGAGTCGTTCACCCCTGGATGGGCAACGGGAACCCCAATGCAACACTAGTAGAGGATAAAGATTTTGGGCCAAACATACAGAGATGACATTTAACACTTTGTCATCGCCTTTACAATTTACCTTCTAACTCAACAGTATATTTATAGTTAATAAAATGGTCTTTATAGATCGTGGGTCAGGTTTCTCTGTAAAACCCACTGAAATGTCTTGCTAGTAAACTTAAATTATATTTGTAGAGCTTTCTTTGTGCACAGAAACACAGACATGCTGAAAGAGGAAATAGCTTTTTGCCTAAACTGCTGCCACAAAGCATATAATTGTCTAATAAGTCTTTAAATAAGTGCATCATTAACTCGACTTAAATTATAGAAGTAATTAAATGAAGCAGTTTATGACGGGGATAATGGTTGTGCGTTTGCTTTGAAACCCAAAACCAAAAGCCCTGCACTAAAATCATCTAACAAAGAAACATGATGCTAGCGAGCAGAATGGGGTTCGAACAACAGGTTAAAAGTGAGGTTTCTCCTCTGGGTTTTAAATGTTTCACCATAAACTGTGAATTGTTGTGAATATGAACGCTTGTTTAAACGAATCTGCAAAAAGACGTGGAAACTGTTGAATTCTACAACCCAACAGTGCCATTAATGAACTTCACTGATCATAGTAGACAATCGTAGGTTTTGCTGCAGGAGCATAAATAAATCGGCTGGAGCCTGCAGCCTGCAGCTCCAGCACCGCTCATCATTCTGCTTTTGTTTCTTTGGATTGCGGATTGGAAGTTTAAATATTGTTACATAAGATGGTGGCGGCAGCATGGTGGTTTAGTGGTTGGCACGTACGGCTCTCAGCACTAGGGATTCCCGGTTCGAATCCCCATTTGGGTGGAGTTTCCATGTTCTCCCCGTGTCTGCGTGGGTTTCCTCCGGGTTCTCCGGTTTCCTCTCACAGTCCAAAAACATGGATCAAGTCAATTGAATTCTCAAAATTGCCCCATATAGAGTGTGTCTGTGTGAGTGAGTGCCCAGCGATAGATTGGCGCCCTGTCCTGGGTCTATCTGCCCAGTGCCCGAGACGTTATCCCCTGGATGGGCATGGGGAACCCCACCGCGACCCCAATAGAGGATAAAGCGGGAGATAATGAATGAATGAAGACGGTGGCATGATGTCATCGCTTTCCAAAGGTTCCATTTCCACAAGTCCACTCAATGAGGTTAGCATTGCAACATTAACAGACTCACCTCTGGAGGACATCTTTAAAACTTTAATGGATGGTTAATTCATCCACCAATTATTTTCTGCTTAAATCTATACTATTCCACATGTTCATCCAGATGAGAATATTTTGGGTACTGGAAAGGACAGAGTGCCAATCTATCACTTGGCACACCATATAGGGGCAATTTAAAGCACCCATTTCACCTTGAATTCAGTTTTTTGACTGTGGGAGAAAACTATATAATCCAGAGAAAACCCACCGGTAGAAAATGGAAACTCAACCCAGACTGAGAGTCAAACTTTGTAGAACTACAAAGTCCATCTTTACAGTAAGTAGAACTGCTAAAATGGTCATTAAGTGGAGCAGAAAGGGGGCATGTCCAAACTTGACTGATACTGTAAGTCGCTGCCGCTTACTCTCTCCACACACAGCATCATGACTAATTATATAAAATAAAATTAAATACTTTCCCCAAGCAATTGGTTCCACCTCCTGAGCGGAACTCCTGTCCATTCATTCAAGCTTTTTATTAAATGGTTAATCTGTTGGTGTGGTTCTAGACTGAAAGCAGCTGAAGAGACGATCAAGCAGACACGAGAGAAAGCGGCCTACAGCGTTAAAACCAAGGATGCATCTGGAATTGTAAGTGGTACATCATGCAAATGATACTAAAAATAATACTAATAAATAAGAGTTGTAAGTAGTATTCATATGTTTTATGATACAAATAACCCAGCATTCTCCTTCTCACTGACAGAAAGCCAAACTTGGGCAGAAGACCTAAAGCCTTTAAAAGTCCCTGTTAACATTTCCAATCCTGTCCTGACTTGAATCAACTGCATCTTAATTTAGATAATAAGCTGTCAACTCGAGTTTTAAATTACATCTGGGAAGAAGCCAGTTTGAAATGAGGAACCATAACTACAAATTCTGATAATAATCAAAATGTTGGCGATTCAATGTTACGCAAATGAGCAAAATACTGTTTTAAGAAGAAAAAACAGTTTTGTTTGTGTGGTTTATACACAAATATGTATTTACACTCTTCTGAACCATATCTAGACCAATATATATATATATTCATTCATTATCCTCTATTAGGATCGCAGGGGGGGAGGGGGGGTTCCCTGTGCCCATCCAGGGGAGAACGTTTCGGACAATAGGCAGACACACCTAGGACAGGGTGCCAATCGATCGCTGGGCACACACTCACACACACACACAAACTCTACATGGGGCAATTTGCACTGTGGGAGGAAACCGGAGAACCCGGAGGAAACCCACGCGGATACGGGGAGAACATGGAAACTCCACCCAGATGGGGATTCGAACCGGGAATCCCTAGTGCTGAGAGGCGAACGTGATAACCACTAAGCCACCGTGCCGCCTATATATATATATATTTACACACACACATTATTATACACACACTGTCAGGTAATACAAAGTTTACAGACTCTAATATTTGGTTAAACTGCCTTTACCTTTGATGACATCACACATTCTCTGGAGCATCATCTCTACAAACTTCTGTGATCTATCATTGATCATGGAGATGTGGACCACTGCTCCTCCAGCACATCCCAAAGATTCTCATCTGGGTTCAGGTCTGGATCCTGTGGTGGACGATCCATGTGTGAGAATGCTGTCTCACGTTCTCTAAACCACTCTCTCACAACACATATATAACAAACGTGAAGCTGCTCACTGCATCGGTTGGAGTGAACTTGTTGCAGCTGAAACCTAATCAGCCCTGCAGTAATTATCCAATGAGAAGCTCTTACCTATTTGCTTACTTTAATCCATGTAGTTTTTTTTGGCCAGGTATTTTATAATGTGTCACTGAAATTATATTTAAAATGCTGATGGTTTGAGCTCTACAATAAACAGTTTTTAGGAATTGTATTATTTCTTGTTTGAATGCAGTAGCTGCAGTCGTGTGTGTTTTTCAAAATGATTCTATTTACACTGTCTTAAAAATATTTTTCCACATTTCTATTGTATTAGATTGTAAATCAATTCAATAAAAAAAATATATACTGTATTTTTACAGTACAGAACATAATCCCTACTACTGATATCTGTGAAATTCAGATTGAAATGGATCTTTTTTATTATTTAGAAATTCATGAAAATACAAGCCTGTTGCACAAACCTCACATTTTTTAATAATGATAATAAAATATAACATCAGTGCTGCTCTGCAATATGTACTATCAGAGATGAAGATGCTCTGGTTACCATTGGACATGAGGAGGATGGAGAAAATTTGGAATAATTTTAATAGAGGGAGGGGATAGGTATTACGTTTTGGAGACAAAATTAATGAGGTGAGATTAAGGAGGGTTAGGCATGTTTAGAGAAGGGTTTACACTGGCAGAAGGATGCTGAGGATGGAACCACCATGCAGAAGGAGGAAATGAAAGCCAAAGAGGAGGTTTTTGGTTGGGCTGAGGGAGGACGTGCAGATGGTTGGGGTGAGGAAGGAGGATATTCAAGACAAAATAAGATGGAGACTAATGATCCGAAACTTCTGAAAGAAGAGGACACAGAGTAATTGAAAACTATTACCTTCAGGCAGTATGTTATTCTTCATGGGAGAAGGATGTGGAGACATTTGGATGTACACTTTATTATTCATTAAATATGTATATATGGGTTTTTAATAGAAAAAGGCCTTGGCCTCAAAAAGCACATTCTACCGTTTATTTTCCACAGATGAAATATAAAGTGGTTGAAATGGCTGATTTAATGGCTTTATATTAAACCAGAATATTTGTGGCTACCCCTCATAACCATCAAATGTAGTTTAGTCTCCTCAGTGTAATGTTTATGTCACAGCTCATAAAGACATTTGAGACAGTTATATGTTTCATTTACCTTATCTCATTATCTTCCGCTTAATCATCTGCTGAGGTTGCGGGGGGTTCCCCATGCTCATTTAAGTGAGAGAACTGGGCGCCAATCTTGCTGGGCACGCATTCATTTACACAGAGACAAACACTATATATATTACTATATATATATTACTATATATATATAACACTATATATATACTATGTTATATATATAACACTATATAGGGGCAATTTAGTGCATTCAATGTTTTTGGACTGTGAGAGGAAACAGTACAAAACCTATGAGAAGAACATCATAACTCCACCCAGATTGGGATTCAAAACTGGATTCCCAGCGCTGAGAGGCGGACATGATAACCACTACACCACCCTGCTTCTAAACTGTGTTTCTAAAATGCTTCATAAAGGCTGATAGAACAATTAACCAAAAACGACTTAATGAACAACATTTATTAGCAAGTTTTTAACATACTGCACATCATCACTGTAAAATACAGGCTCTGCTTGAACTAGATATAAACATATAAATGTACTGTATAAAAATGATGTTCTGGTCATTGACAGATTCACATAATATATAGGGTTAAAACATTTTTAAATAATGGCTTTTTATTGTGTTATAAAGGATTTCTAAATACATTAATACACAAACTCTGACATAATGTACAGTTATGTACATGATAATGTTTAGATTTACTACAGTATTAAATCTTTTATTTATATATGTTCTATTTTAGAAATATTTACCATAATGTTATATATTGCATATATATTATACAGTAACAATAAGCTAAACTGGTGTAAACTGTGGGAACCGGAACTTCAATATCGACTAGTTTCACATTGGCAGCCCCAAAAAAAGTTCTTGTAAAGTAGTGGTATGCAGGACTGAATCTTGCTTCCATTGTAGATCGCTTTCCAGCTGAAGTTGGATACGTCCACAAACATTTTCTTAAATATATGTTGAGAAATGAATGGCTACCAGCTCACAGGGTCAGATCTGCTAATCCACCGTACCCGTTTTCTGATAAAAGTCAGGTGAAGCCTCAGAATGCCCTGCTTTCCGTTGTCTATTTCTCTGTTATAGTTAGGTTCCATACATTCACACCGGTTTTATAATCCCACTCCTGTTTGCTTGGCTTTTCTGTTTGTATGTATTACGCATGCTGTATTAGTTCCAGGAATCATTGCATGGGACTCCATCTCTGCATTAAACAAGACCTTAGCGGAATCAGGATTCTCGAGTCTTGTACTTTCATGAGTTTTATGTGAGTTTTATTATGAGATTCATTCCATTAAAGGCATTTTTTGTTAAGCAGCTTGCAGTTTCACGCATTGTCACAGTCGAGAAGTCAGTAATCTTGTTTAGTTATGCTATTGTGCTTGTACTAGTGGTATCTGATGGCGTAGTTATATTCTGATGGATTGTTGGATTGGATGGGAATTTTGACCTATCCATTATACTCCAGTAAAGATTAAACAAGGATCAAATATTAAAGACAAACAGAGGATCATGTTCAAGAACTTTCAACCGAGATCGTACAATCACAGGACTTTCAATCGATTTTTTAGATTTAATTCAGAGATGTTTCATGTGTTACCTGTAATTAAACAACCTGTCACGAGGAGAAAACTTGAACCATCTCAATGATATTAAACTAAGTTTACTGAGTAAATTCCCTTCCGATGTATTAAATCATTCTTTTTCTGAAGTCAGGATTAGCAGTTTCTTCCACCAAACAGTGGGTCCTTCAATCACTGGGTATCCTGACAGATATGCATCGACATTCTTTGATCCGCTGGATCTTCCGGTGCCGATAAGGGGGCTGTAACCTGGGGCAGATTAGCCGTACGGTTAGTGTGGAGATCCGATGAGGCTTGCAAAATGCACATGACTGGAATGAGGCTTCTTGATTCGCCTTCGTTTGACGCTTCCGGCCATTGGGTCGGCTCAAGGACTCGAGGTGCCGGGGGATGTAGAACGAATTGCATTGGCCATAGCAGAATCGATTGACGATTGTGCGACTCATGCAGCCTTCTAAGCTAATGGTCTGCTTTAATGGCTGGGTCTTACACCAGTCGCTTCTGAGGTACTTGCGCTCAGTCACCACCAGTGCCTCGCGACTCGAGAGCAACATATCCTGTTTGCCTTGTTTGAGGGGTGGTTGGTTCGGGAGTGATGACAGTGTAATGAAAGGGGATGCGGATAGCTCATTGCTTTTCAGCTTATAAGGGGAAGGAATTGAGCCACGGGGATGGGACTTCTTGCTGTCAAATGATTCACACACAGTCCAAGCCAGAAGGACAGGCAAAGCCAGTTTCCAGAACATTCTGTAGAGAAACAAGAAGAAATACAGTAATTATTACAGTGGCTTAAAGGGTCGTGTGGTCATGTAGTAATAAATATATGAGGTAAATCTACTTTGCATCGGTATCACTGTCATTAGTGCAGAACAGACAAGAAACAATCCACCACCCAAATGATATCTGTTCTGTGATTGTCCTGACCAATAGAGAACAGAGAACCAACTGGAGACTAACAAAATCAAAGAACACAGATGGACTACAGTCTGGAATTGTAAAAGTCCATCTATATGGTAAGTGGAGGAAATAAACAATGGAGCAAGGAGGAGGTGTGTCCACAATTTTGAATGGTACTGTATGTTATTATGCCATGTTTCCATGTACATCTTTGTACAAGGGTTTGTGCTGTCAAATGAGCTTCCTACCATCCACACACTTGCATTGTATTCTGACTTAGTTATAAATCAAAAATTAATTCACGCCAGATGGTCCACATTTCAGACTTTTTGTCTCTCAACACAATCAGAGTTTATGCGAAAAATGCAAATGACGCACAAGTGGTCACATTCCACATCACACAATGCCACAAGAGACCCATATATTCATATAAGTCTCAGCTATACCAACAGCCTCGAGGAGCCCTACGGGCAGAAAACTGGTGAAGTCGGATAGGCTTATTGAGCCACAACGAGTCGTGCCTCTGTATGAATCCAAGTGCATTCATACAACCTTAGAAAAGATTGCGTTAAATTCTTTCCATCCATTCATTATCTTCCGCTTTATCCTATATCAAGGTCGCGGTGGGGTTTCCAATGCCCATCCAGGGGAGAACGTTTCAGGCGCTGGCAGATACAGCCAGGACAGGGTGCCAATCTATCGCTGGGCACACATTCACTCACACAGACACACTATATGGGGCAATTTGGAGAACTCAATTCATTCGATCCATGTTTTTGGACTGTGGGAGGAAACCGGAGAACCCGGAGGAAACCCACGCGGACACGGGGAGAACATGGAAACTCCACCCAGATGAGGATTCGAACCGGGAATCCCTAGCGCTGAGAGGCAGACGTGCTAACCACTAAGCCACCGTGCCGCACGCTTTAAATTCTTTCATTTCAGAAAATACTAAGTGTCCCCACTTGTCCAGGTCTTTGCAGTGGCCGATTAATTAGCTGTGTCTTCATACCACATCTCCATCAAGCCCTACTGCTGTTTACCCTCTCAATGGCCTCATCATGGCCAGCACCAATAAACAGTGCCAGCAATCAAAGCAGACAGACCTCAGGACCGTGAGACCAGCAGGAAGTGTTTTCTGTCTGCGGCATGGCAGAGTTAAATAATTAAGCTTTGCTTACGCCAGCACCGAGATACACCAAGGAGGCATAAACAATCCAACAGTGAGCGCCATATGAAGGGTATTAGAGCCGGACGTGGGAAGTTTAGCAGTGTGGTGATCTGACGATTCACACTAAGAAAGAAACCACAGGAAGACACGAGTGTTTTAGAACTCTTTTATGGTTTAATTAACTCTTGTGTAATACTTAATGCAGCCGCTAATGATGTAGTATAACAAGTTAAAGGGCTGCATTTTATTTATATTATATTTTTGGATAAACCCTTTAACACAGAGACTCTACATCTGGACCAACGAGTTACAGTCTCAGCAGGGGGAGGAGGGGTGTGTATATCTGTAATTACACCTTTTTGCCAGTCAAAATATTGATTCGTCACATATTCCATGCATATTTTTGACCGGACTGTGAGCTAATCAGCAGCACAATTTGTTCTCTATTTATTTCTACTATTTATTATTATTTCATCATTAACTACATAGGGCGGCACGGTGGCTTAGTGGTTAGCACGTTCGCCTCTTAGCGCTAGGGATTCCCGGTTCGAATCCCCATCTGGGTGGAGTTTCCATGCTCTCCCCGTGTCTGCGTGGGTTTCCTCCGGGTTCTCCGGTTTCCTCCCACAGTCCAAAAACATGGATTAAGTTAATTGAATTCTCAAAATTTGCTCCGTTTATAGTGTGACTGTGCGATGGCTTGGCGCCCTGTCCTGGGTCTATCTGCTCAGCGCCCGAGATGTTCTCCCCTGGATGGGCATGGGGAACCCCACTGCGACCCTAATAGAGGATAAGCGGAAGATAATGAATGAATGAATGAATGAATTAACTACATAAAAAAAATAAAGCTTTAATCAAAAACTGCAATGTCAGTGTGTCTTTGCTTTCATTACTACAGCAGAGTTATGCATTGTGTGGCTTGGGGGGGGGGGGGGGGGGGGGGGGGGGGGGGGGGGGGGGGGGGGGGGGGGGGGGGGGGGGGGGGGGGGGGGGGGGGGGGGGGGGGGGGGGGGGGGGGGGGGTGAATCCCCATCTGGGTGAAGTTTCCATGTTCTCCCCGTGTCCGCGTGGGTTTCCTCCGGGTTCTCCGGTTTCCTCCCACAGTCCAAAAACATGGATCAAGTCAATTAAGTTCTTCAAATTGCCCCATATAGAGAGTGCTTGTGTGAGTGAGTGTGTGTCCAGCGACAGATTGGCGCTCTGTCCTGGGTGTATCTGCCCAGCGCCCGAAACGTTCTCCCCTGGATGGGCATGGGGAAACCCCCCCGCGACCCTAATATGGGATAAAGCGGAACATAATGGATGGATGCTATTTCAACGGCGTGGTTTTCAAAAGTGTTTACTGTCCTTTAGTGGTACAGAATTGAGGCAAATTGTTTATAAAGATGTGTAAAAAATGTAAAAAAAAAAAACTCATCCAAACTCATCATACATTGTATTGGTTCATTTTTTACCTCTGCGAAAAAAAACTCAACTCATCTAATTAGCATCCACTTCATTTTCTACTAGGGGGTTGAGTGTAAAAATATTGGGGAATCTGCTATAACTAACAGTGCAGGCAGGAAAATGGGTCCTGCCTCAATAAGCCACAATGTTAAACACACAGTGTGTAGTACACACACGCTACGGAAATTCATCAGAGGAATTGCTAGACTTTTTACAGCTTGAAGACCACAAGCCACGCATACCAGCACGTCTCATACACACTCACAGCCCACGTCTCCCACCAAAGCTGATACTAGCCCTTAAGTTAGCACCTCCAATTTTCAATTACTGGAACTTGCACTTTAAAGAAAATACCACAAACACATACTACAAGTTCTTTGCAACAAGCATGTACAAAAATGTAATATTAACACATACACATGCACACACACACACACACACACACACACACACACACACACTCACACCAATTTAGCAATGAATGGGCATCAACAAGAGCTGAATTAATCCCCCCACTATGTAATTACCTCCTCTTAAGGATGCTGTTCCAACTGGAACTATTGCCCATGCAGGCGCCTTAATCTTCATAATGTACAGTGTGCCGAGAGCAATTTGGACATCTTCCACTTAACCACATCTGCATTACATGTAATTCAGAGTTACCAGAATTGCAAATGGGCTAAAACGTAGAAGAGTGAGGGGTAGCACAGGGTTATAAAAGTTTATGTAAATTACAACGTCTCTCCAAATACTTTAACTACATACACACCTCCTGCTACATCAGCTTCTTAGCATCAGTTTAGAACTTGGTAAAGGCCAATTTCAGTTCTTACATAACTATCCCATCAAACTTTGTGGCAAAATTGTGGCTCATCCACAATTAATACCTGTGTGATGAACCGGCATCAGTGTTATCATAAGATTACAAACAACTCAGTGACACTGCTGGGATAGGAATAATGCACCAACCAAATAATCCCTGCTCTGTGGTGCTACTATTAGAGTTCTGACCATTAGAGAACAGAGTAAAGGGAACATACACAGTATGTACTGTAGAACACAAACAGATGGACTACAATCTGGAATTATAGAACTACAAAGTCTGGGAACTGAGAACATGGACAATAAGTAGTGCAAAATCAGACTTTTGACTTTGAAAATTAGACTAATATTCAAAACAGTAATCTGCAGTTGCTAATCAGACACAATGGGTGCAACAAAAAAATTTCGGGGCAGATGGAATCCCTTAGAATTCCTCTAACTTCTTTTCCTCAATTTCCACCCTCATAAATAATATTCTGATATTGCCATCTCTTGAGCAGAACTCGATTTGGACACCTTCCCCAAACCACATCTGCCTCATATGTGGACCAGAAAAAAAAAGGAAGGAGACAGAGAGTCTAGAAAAGTGAGGCGTCTATTTATCACCAGTTTATTGAGGCATGTTTTTGTTTGGGGGGGAAAAAAATAAATGACCAGCCTCGGAAAGATCCCAAACCATAAATCAGATTACTGTTGATGGAATCAAATACACGACAGATAGGCGATAATGTTTGGTATTAAACGGCTGAGAACCTTATAAGCTGATTCGATAAACCTTAATAAACATAATGTTAACAACCCACTCTAAACAAATCAGACTATGATGTCATTAACCCCCTGTAAGCAGATCTAATAATAGGACAAGCAGTGAGGTGTAAATGTGTAAAGACATTCACACGACCTGAAAAGGTGTACTGTTAAATTAATTATATAGCTATTGGAAGACTAAGCAGCTCTGTGGTGAAGATAAGGAAAATGAAAAAGAGATAAGAAAACTATTTTTATTCTAACACTTTTAATTAATTTAATATTTAAGATGTATTATAAACACAAACATTATAAAACATTTTAAATTACACTATACAACACTATATAACACTTGTCATTAGCCTTATTAATGTATATAGATTATGTTATGACAATAGGGTCACCTAATGCCCATGCCCATCCAGGGGAGAACGTTTCCGGCGCTGGGCAGATACACCCAGGACAGGGCGCCAATCTATCGCTGGGTACACACTCACTCACACATACACACTCTATATGGGGCAATTTGGAGAACTCAATTGACTTGATCCATGTTTTTGGACTGTGGGAGGAAACCGGAGAACCCGGAGGAAACCCACGCGGACACGGGGAGAACATGGAAACTCCACCCAGACGGGGATTCGAACCGGAAATCCCTAGTGCTGAGAGGCGAACGTGCTAACCACTAAGCCACCGTGCCACCCACAAAGTGACATAATGAATTATAAAAAAGAGCATTTTTAAAAAAAAAATTTGTATTGTACTCTATTTGTACTCTATTTCATAAAGTAAATTATTGATGACACTTTAATCTTGCTCAAGTTTACCACATTAGTAACGTCAGCAGACCTGGGATTCGAACCCCCAAACTTCAGACTGATGGGCCAACACCCTGACCACCGAGCTGCCACCGTCTGTAGCTCAGTAACTGTGTACGAGATCTGAGACACAAGTGCACAGGTCTGTATTCACCCCGATCGTGTGGACTGCAGACATCAAATCAGATTCTCTTCTGCTATAAGAATTTATAATTTGCCACTATTAGCATTCTTGTGGGGAGCTGTGTGTGAATGATACAGTGTGTTTAATGAGCTGTCATGCTCAGAAGTACAGCTTTGTTTACAGCCTCGGGCTTTGCAACAGTTCAGGGAACAAATCCAAAATGTGGGAACAATTGATATTTTGATAGGAACAATAATGAAACCAGAAACATAGTATCGTTTTATATTTCAGAGCAGACCCGTTTAATTAATATTATCGTTACAGATTTATAACTCCTGTAAGAACTTGCAGAATTCACTTGCAAAGTCTGCATGCTGATGACACACGAGACACAAATAAGAGCGCAGGAAGCAAAAAGCTGAATGGACGACGTGAGGAAAATTCTTAAGGAAGGTGTTGAAATGGCTTGAAAGTAAAAAGAGGTGTGGTCTCCCGTTTGTAACTAGAAGAAATAAATATTATGCTATGCTATGCAAGGCTGGGCTAACATTTAGAGTGAATATGATATTGAAAATATCCATGTAATATTGTATGAATGTAATATTCATGGCTGGGGGTTGGATTTTCTAGCCACAAGTGCAGCCATGGCAAGTTCCTGAAGCAAACTAGGGTCCCAAAGCAGAGAATCCAATGCCAATGTTTAAAAGTGTTCAGTGGCTATTAAGCGGTCATTCGTGGCTGTGTTGCCGAGTCACCGCCGAGATAGCAAAGAACATCTGACCGTTGACGTTGGTCTTGGTTGATTTCAGTCAGTGCTGTGCCCGTGATAGCAATAAGCCCGAATTGTACCTGAACACACCGCATTTTGAGACCGCCACACCAATTGTGAGGAGATTCACAAGCAGCGTTGCTATGACTGTACTAAAAACTGCACATTCTGCTATTATTTCTATCACAGATGTAATCTGTATTGCACTATACCTGGGATTTGACTGGCTCTCTGGACAACAGAGGTCTTAATCTTGCTTGTATCAGTCCCAGACCAGGTCACCCAATGGTTCAAGATGAGTAGACAAGTCAGAGTTTGGCCATGTAGAAGGTGGAACTGGTCTCCGCAGGTTTAGCCAATCTGTTCCAGAGGTGAGAAGATCACAATTATCCTCATATAACAATTCAACCCGGAAAAATCACAGTAAACAAATTACCTGCTAGAGTTTCTTCTCTAAAGACTAAAGTTAGAACCCCATTTCCAACTATCTTCTTAGATCAAGAACTTTTAGATGTGTGCTTCCTTAGAAACACACTCAATTATCCAGATCCCTTAATGATGCCTTAATTTGAATACTACACGGGTTGAAGCCTGCTCGCAGTGCACGCTACATCGCATATTCCGTCGACTGTGCTCGTAAAGATGTCTAAATTACACCATAAGGAAAGATTTCTTAAAAATAACTTTTCCTGGAACAGTACATTTTGCTTAATAACCCCAATTTTTCATCAAATTAAGCCACCGACTGACATTTTCCTTTAAGTATTTACTGCGTTTTGCCCCGAACGCTGACCTTTTGCTTGAAAGGTTTCTCAAAAGACTGAGCGATTACTTACTCCAAACAACCCCTCAATAAAGCTGTGCTCCCCAGAGACTGGTCCCATTTAGGCTTGTCCTAAACACCCTAATGAGTCTCTAATTTTACATACCATACTGCCAGCGTACCTCTTAAACCCCCCTAAGGAAAGTTACTGCTTTGAAATAAAGCCTTGGGAAGCACCATCTCCTTTACAGTCGTCCAGGAACAAACCCACTCTTATTATATAAAATCATTTTCCACAAAGTTTTCCCAAAAAGACTTACACTCTTTGATTAATTCCCCTGCAGAGACAGATCTCACTCTTAAATACCCATCAGGGACTGACCTCTTTCTCCAAATTGCCCAAAGCATTCCTGGATCCTGTTGCCTATTGACATCTGTCAGTTCCCTGTCTGCTGTCAAAGCCAAAGTGCTCATGCTTCAGGATAATGATTGCTTTCTCTTTTCCGTCAATCCGGTGCCATTCCTCCATCCATCAAATCATCCTGGCTTCTCAGGGTCCTGTTAGAAAAATGGACTGGCTGGACAGTGGGCTTAGAGCAAAACTGTTTCTGTACAAGTCATACACACAGTCACATGCATGGTTCTCTCTCTCACTTATTATTTCTCCTGTATTTCTCCACCCTCCCCATTCAGTTCTGGCAGTGCTCCTCCTCAGTATACCAACACACAGCCTGTTCAGTAGCAACAACCATTTTTAAATTCTATTTTGAATAAGCAAGTGTATTTAACTACCCACATGCTGCGCTCCATTATTCCAGCTTCCAACCCAAATCAATTCCGTTTATAAATACTTTGCTGAACTATGCTTTCCCGAGTTCCAGTAATGTTTCTTCGGGACAGAACACTTTCTGGTTTTGCTGTTGCAAGACTCATTTTTCCACTGTTACATTCCTGTGGCCCAACTCATGACCCATTAACATGCTTAATGTGAGTAAGATGGATACATAAGTAATATTATCTCTCTATTCTGTATAATGACAGGTCTGATTAGCCACGGGAAGCATAATGCTATTTATTGATCAGCATTAGACTTGAGTGATTGGCTGAGAAATACTGAAAGATTTCCTACTTATAATACACAGTTGTTGGTTTGCACAAAAACGTTAAACATTAAAAGGATAAGCTCTCTTTAAATGAACTCATATGATGAAATAATCTTTCTCTGGGGGGGGGGGATCCCATGCCCATCCAGGGGAAATGGTTTTGGGCGCTGGGCAGATACACCCAGGACAGGACGCCAATCCATCACTGGGCACACACCCACTCACACGGACACACACTACAGTATATAGGGGGATTTAAGGATTATAGGAGTTAATTAGAGCAGCCAATTCACCTTGAATTCATGTTTTTGGACTGTGGGAGGAAACTGGAGAAAACAGAGAAACCGACACAGATATAGGGAGCACATGGAACGTCCACTCAGATCGGGATTCGAACCTGGATCCCCAGGCCTGAGAGGCAGACATGCTATTGTTTGTATGTATTTGGGACAGCAGACCATGTTACATTAGAAAAACATAAGTAGTATTAATGCCAAAGACATAGGTCTTTTTAACTCGAAACCAGAGAACCCAGGATAAAAACCTACACAGAAAAGGGGAGAACATGCTAACTCCACTTTAAAAAGCCTTTGCTTTGAGGTAAGACTGCTAAGCTTTGATTCATTACATTACCTCTGTTACACCACGTTGGAATCACTGATCTCATAACAGCAGTTAATTCAGGGATATGTCCAGAGACCAGAACGCAGTGTAAGAGAACTGCCTTATTAGCAATAACTGTGGAACCAGCTATTAAAATGTGCCTCTTAAATGTATTCATTCATTATCTTCCGCTTTATCCTCTATTAGGGTCGCGGTGGGGTTCCCCATGCCCATCCAGGGGAGAACGTTTCGGGCGCTGGGCAGATAGACCCAGGACAGGGCGCCAATCTATCACTGGGCACACACTCACTCACACAGACACACTCTATAAGGGGCAATTTGAAGAACTCAATTGACTTGATCCATGTTTTTGGACTGTGGGAGGAAACCGGAGAAACCGGAGGAAACCCACGCGGTCACAGGGAGAACATGGAAGCTGCACCCAGATGGGGATTCGAACCGGGAATCCCTAGCGCCGAGAGGCGAATGTGCTAACCACTAAGCCACCGTGCCGTCCGCTCTTAAATGTAGATCTAGGAATGAAATAAGTTAATAAAAGAAATCCTTGAATAAATGCATCATCTGATTCCAAATGAAAACTGCACAATAGCAACGAATTTGTTAATAAAAAGACTGCCTGACGTAAAGACCAGATTGGGATTCTGTTAGTGACCACTAGAGGGAGACACAGCTGTTCTAATAGCATCCACATGGTAGAATTCCTACAGCAATACATGTGATTTATTCCTTTGTTTTTTCATCTCTGGAACTAAAAAATGTTTCAGGAAGCATTAGTTACTGAGTATTGTTTTTACTGGAAACATTTAAACACTAATGACTTAATAGTTATTTGTGAAAAATAGTTTTTTAGTTTCTTCTCAAGGATTGATTGAGAAGATTTAAGCTCAGAACACTGTAAAGCTACTGTATCAAAATGTACTCTTGTAAAAAGCTCTATATAGATAAATAAACCCAAACGTGACCTTATATTTTACTTTATAATATCCATCCATCCATCATCTTCCGCTTTATCCTATATTAGGGTCGCGGGGTGGTTCCCCCATGCCCATCCAGGGGAGAACGTGTCGGGCGCTGGGCAGATACACCCAGGACAGGGCGCCAAACCATCGCTGGGCACACACTCACTCACACAGACATACACACTCTATTCAATTTTCACTAATTCATTATCTTCCGCTTTATCCTCTATTAGGGTCGCGGTGGGGTTCCCTATGCCCATCCAGGGGAGAACGTTTCGGATGCTGGGCAGATACACCCAGGACAGGGCGCCAATCTATCGCTGGGGAAACACTCACACACACAGACACGCACACAAACACACTCTATGGGGCAATTTGAGGCAACTCAATTGACTTGATCCATGTTTGTGGACTGTGGGAGGAAACCGAAGAACCCAGAGGAAACCCATGCAGACACGAGGAGAACATGGAAACTCCACCCAGATGGGGATTCGAACCGGGAATCCCTAGTGCCGAGAGGCGAATGTACTAACCACTAAGCCACCGTGCTGCCCCACTTTATAATATAATATTTTAGATTCCTAAATAGGATACAGGTCTATGCACCACAAGGTGGACGGCTCATGACCCAAAACTGTCCATGAGCAAGGTCCTCATACCTGATGTGCTTGGACTGTCTGATCTGCTGACCTCTGTGAGCCGCTCCAGTTCAGATCATCTGCTCAATGCAGCGAATGGAAACCTTATCAGGCAATAAAAATCCGCCATTCTTGCAATTTCAGATTAACAACTGATTTTAATTACATTTCCTTCAAGTCATAGTGTTTTTAAATATGGTATAAAAATAAATAAAGGAGGGAAACTGACAGACATCACTCGACCAGATGGCAGACATGGCCCACGCTATTTCCTGTGTGCCTATACAATTGTGACGAGCAGAACTGACATTTCGTTAATAGTGCAATAAAATCAATGCTGATGGGATGAGGGGTGACTTTGACGATGACCTTAACCCTGCATCTACGAGCAGCTGAACAAGTGTACAAAGTGTTGGTGGGTTTATTCTTTAAAGGTTTGGCTTTACATTTTAAATGGGTAATCTGTTTTTTTTGCAGTCTGACATCATTCATGTAGTTTACATTTGAACAAAAAAATGAAGAAGACTTGGAAATAGTTTCTCTGGCTCGAGGCAGCCTTCCGTTCGGCGAGTGTTGTGTGGAAGTGTGACATGCCATGCCTGATCTCTTTGTCCCAGTCAATGAGACTGAAACCAAAACAAATAGTAAGTGATGGCAAATCTGAGTCTGTTGAACATGCACGTGATTGGTCTATAGTTCAGGATTCCAGACCAATCAGGCAGCAGGAATGAACGGAGAGGAGTTCTTGACCCATGTAGTCCAAGGATGAGATGACAGGCGATCTTTCTGATGCTGAAGATCGCCCCCTGGAAACAAGACCAGAGGAAACTTTTAGTGATCAAAGGACAAACATAAACCAGGAGCCATCAGAGCATTAACCTGAAGTTAACCCCCATCAGCCTGGGGCAGTCATAGGCTTGTGATTAAGGAACCCGCCTTGTGACCTGAAGGTCCCCGGTTCGATTTTCAGTTCCCCCAAATACCATAGCTGAAGTATTATGCAAGGCACCTAACCGCAATTGCCCCTCAGGAGCCATGTACAGGGCTGTTTTCTACTCTGGGCATGTGTGCTCACTTCACTCAGGTGTGTGTTTGTGTGTTTGACCGCATGGACGGGTTAAATATGGAGGACAAATTCCTCTGCTCGGGGTCAGTCATGATACAGAATCCCTGTATTCTGTAATTATGGCTAAGGGCCCTGCTTAAGGACCCATATTTTTAACTTTAGGTAACTTTACCAGCATGCTCCGCCCCATACCAAGTAGTTTTAAGAGCAACATATCTAACAAGTAAGCGGCACGGTGTCTCAGTGGTTAGCATGTTCTCCTCTCAGCACTAGGGATTCACGGTTCCAATCCCCATCTGGGTGGAGTTTCCATGTTCTCCCAGTGTCCGCGTGGGTTTCCTCCGGGTTCTCCGGTTTCCTCCCACAGTCCAAAAACATGGATCAAGTCAATTGAGTTCTCCAAATTGCCCCATGTAGAGTGTGTCTGTGTAAGTGAGTGTGTGCCCAGCGATAGATTGGCATCCTGTCCTGGGTGTATCTGCCCAGCGCCCGAAACGTTCTCCCCTGGATGGGCATGGGGAACCCCACGCGACCCCAATAGAGGATAAAGCGAAAGATAATGGATGGATATCTAACAAGCTCTCAAAACGTTGATGGTCTTTTTTCCACAAACATCAGCAGAGACGAGCAGACCGATTTACCTGGAAGCATCGCTTTCCTTCAGAACAAGTTCTTACTTTTCTGTGGAAAAGAAGAAAAGACAGCAGTCAGTAAGAATCCACTGGGTTTGTCTTCGGCAGGTCGAACTGTCCGTCATGCAGTAAAGACAGACACACACGGTTTACTGCAGAGGAGAAGAGACACAGGAGGAAAGAGCAGGACCAGAGAGAAGAAAGAGTTGAATTCAGCTGCATCATCAGAGGATCTGCGACATCAGAGAGGTTTTGGGGGCAAGACAGCAGACACGGGCCACCTGACCACATGGGGGGGGGGGGGGGGGGGGGGGGGGGGGGGGGGGGGGGGGGGGGGGGGGGGGGGGGGGGGGGGGGGGGGGGGGGGGGGGGGGGGGGGGGGGGGGGGGGGATATATATATATATATATATATATATATATATATATATATATATATATATAAACATTGTGGGGACCAAAACATGTTTACTCAGTAGTTCCACATATGGTCCCACATATAGAGACAATTTGTGGATGTGAATCATTAGTTTTAAGGGAAATCATGTTGCACGGTTGTAGTTATGGTTAGTTGCTGGTTTGGGTTAATGTTATGGTAGTAGTATGAATGGCTAGGGTTTTGGCAAGTCTCTACAAAATTAATAGCAGTTTGTGATAGTCCCCACAATGCATAAAAACAATTATTAAAATATTAATCATATATAATTATGCTAATCATGTGAATAATTTGTCTAAAACAACAAGAGAAATAGATTACTGTAATTGTAATTGTATGAATAACACTAGTTCCACATCATGGTCATATACTTTTAGGGTCAGTAAGGTTCAGATCTACAGTGCCAGTCAAAAGTTTGGACACGCCCCTTCATTGCCTCATCATTTCCTCCATTTACCATATAAATGGACTTTGTAGTTTTACAATCACAATGTTTTTTTGTTAGTCTCCTGTTGGTTCTCTGTTTTCTGTTGGTCAGGACCATCACAGAAGAGGTATCATTTGGGTGGTGGATTGTTTATTGTCAGTTCTGCAGTGACACTGATGTGGTGAGGGGGTCTTAGTGCAGCAGTGCTGCTGTAGTTTCATTTCTCCACCCCAGTGAGACTGCTGGGATAGGACTAATGCACCAACCAAATAATAGCTGCTCTGTGGTGGTACTATTGGGATTCTGATCATTAGAACAGAGTAATGGGGATGTACACAGTATTACAGCAGTACCGTAGAACACAAACAGATGTACCATAGTCTGGAAATTTAGAACTACAAAGTTTTCCTTAACAAGAAGTGGAACTGAGAACATGGACAATAAGAGAATCAAAAATAGGGTGTCCAAACTTTTGACTGGTACTGCAGATGCAAAAATGGAAACGGTGTATTAGTTGACTCAGGGTTGATGGATGGATGTGTAATCGTGGTAATATGTCGGCTATATGTCTGAGGAGTTGATGTCCTACCTTCTTTTTGGCCTGCAGGAGTTCCTGGTAGGCAGTGGATCTGATGAAGCGGCTGTACGAGTCACTTTTCATTAACTTATAAATGTGTTCCTGAAATCCACACAGAAACACACTCACATACAATACACTCATACAGAACACACAACAAGCACAGTCTGGGAGGATGGGTGACATGGTGGCTCAAAAAGGCTCTAGGTAGGACAAGGTCCTTTCTATGTGGAGTTAGAACAAAATAGAAAATAATCATGATGTATTGAACGGCCTAAGAGTAACATTACATTACATTACATTTACATTTGGTCATTTATTGGATGCTTTTATCCAAAGCGACTTACAAGGTGAGCACAGGGTTAATCACAACATCCCTGGAGCAATGAGGGTTAAGGGCCTTGCTCAAGAACCCACATTGGTAACTTTATTGGGCCTGTGATTTGAACCACCAGCGTTTGATAGCCCAACGCCCTAACCACTGAGCTACCGCTCCCTAACAAGGTGTACAAGTAACAAGGTGTACATAAGTTTGCGTCTGCTCTGCAAAGGACTGGCAACCAGTCCGGAAGGATTTGAAACTAGATCCCCAGTGCTGAGAGGCGGACGTGCTCACCACTACACCACATGCACCCCCTCCTACTATTTATCCATCTTTAAATCTGCCAATAATCTTGCTGCTGAGTCTTATAAAGGTAACACAAGCTTACCAGCAATATTAATTATTTACTTCAGTGATTGTTGGACTTTAAATAAATAATTGAATAGATAGTGCAGCCTAAATACTCTCCACACAAAGTGATACATTGATTACACTGTAAATCTAGAGTCGTCTTGCATGTGAATGTTAATATGAATAGCAATAATAGGCACTTTGTAACAAGGCTGGTGGCTTTTTTACCTTTAGCCACACAGTTGATGTTTGTTGGTCTTATTGGTGCTGAAGCAAATAATGTCCCACCTGTGATTCCCAGCTTGCAGAGTTTAAGTTGGACCCTGGGACTATATGATTATATGACTGTATGTTGCATCAGTTTGAGCGTGTCTATCTAAACAACGCTCCTCCTGCATGTACGTTACTGTGCACAGCTACTGTATCAGGGTTCTAAGCTGCCTGTGTCGGTGGCTTAGTGGTTAGCATGTTCTCCTCTCAGCATTAGGGTTTCCCGGTTCGAATCCCTATCTGGGTGGAGTTTCTATGTTCTCCTCGTGTCTGCGTGAGTTTTCTCTGGGTTCTCCGGTTGCCTCCCACAGTCCAAAAACATGGATCAAGATCAATTGAATTCACTAAATTGCCCCATATAGAGTGTGCTTAAGGGGGTAAGTGTGTCCAGCGATAGATTGGCATCCTGTCCTGGGTGTCTGCCCAGTGCCCGAAACGTTCTCCCCTGGATGGGACCCCACCGCGATCCTAGTAGAGGATAAAGCGGAAGATAATGGATGGATGGATGGAAGCTGCCTGTGTTTTGCAAATTTGGTTCCCAACTCATTGTGAAATCAGCATCACGTATGTTGAAACACAATGTAATAATTATTATTTCAATCAAATGGGGGCGGCACGGTGGCTCAGTGGTTAGCACGTTCGCCTCTCAGCCCTAGAGATTCCCGGTTTGAATTTTTGAGTTCTCCAAATTGCCCCATATAGAGTGTGTTTGTGTCTGTGAGTGTGTGCCCAGCGATGGATTGGCGCCCTGTCCTGGGTGTATCTGCCCAGCGCCTGAAACGTTCTCCCCTGGATGGGCATGGGGAACCCCACTGCGACCCTAATATAGGATAAAACGAAAGATAATGAATGAATAAATGAATAAATAAATCAAATGAATCAGTGAGTTGTTTCTATTAACGCCTCTTCATCAGCAGCGGCTTTCTTCACCTGTGCATCCTCAAAAGCATAGCGCCCGGGGTCCTTGACATTTTGGGTTGTTTTGTCATAGCTCTTGGAGTCAACATTGATGGCACTTGGAGCTCCAGGGGCCAAAAACTCCTGCCAGATCTCCTGCACACGAGTCGGTACCTCCTTAATGGGCCGCCTCTTTAGCTCCTGCACAGCTAACCAGAACCTGAGATATACAGGAAACATAAGGTTAGTATCATAAAGATAACATCCATATAGAAGCCATTTCCGAACATTACAATAAATACAATATTTATTATTTAAATACAAATATTACAATAAATCTTACAATAAATAAAATTTGTTTTGCTAACCATCGGACAGAGGCGGCACGGTGGCTTAGTGGTTAGCACGTTCGCCTCTCAGTGCTAGGGATTACCGGTTCGAATCCCCATCTGGGTGGAGTTTCCATGTTCTCCCCGTGTCTGCGTGGGTTTCCTCCGGGTTCTCCGGTTTACTCCCACAGTCCAAAATCATGGATCAAGTCAATTGAATTCTCAAAATTGCCCCATATAGAGTGTGTCTGTGTGAGTGAGTGTGTGCCCAGCGATGGATTGGCGCCCTGTCCTGGGTCTATCTGCCCAGCGCCCGAGACGTTCTCCCCTGGATGGGCATGGGGAACCCCCCCCGCGACCCCAATAGAGGATGAAGCGGGAGATAATGAATGAATGAATAACCATCGGACAGTGTATATAAACATATGATGTCATTTTTACATCCAGTTCCAAAACCATGGAAATGGATATGTTCAGGGTCCAAACTAGTGTCTGCTGTGTGGTTGATGATTTCAGATGCGGCGTTTTGTTTCTATTGTCAGAACTTAATTCTGCATCTGCACTACCTGAGGTTTTCGGAGCTGAACTCGGACTCGAGGAACTTAAGGAACTGTTCTCTTCCAGCAGGGTCTTTTAGCACCTCATCCATCCCAAACCCCCAGCGCTTTACTCTGCTTTGAGTTGGCTCTTTACTGTAACACACACACACACAGCATAGAAATATATGTCTGACATTATGTGTGTATGTGTATATGTGTGTGTTTTGTCTTTCCCACCTCGCTTCTAGCTCCCAAAAGGTTGTGTCATCTGATATCCAAGGGTTGGCGGGATCGGGAGTGGAGAGAAAAGGATCGTAGTCTGCATACTGTTCTGTGTAACCTAATAATCTGATAATAATAATAATAATAATAATAATAATAATAATAATAATAATAATAATTTTAAAAGCTTTGTACTTTTTTAATTACATTATATTAAACATATTTATGTGTAAATAATATCCAGTCTAAATTAGGATTTTTTTTTTGTGGTAATAAACATAATCCCTCACACATAACGATTGCCACATCTACTCCAGCCCCTTATAAACAACTGTTGCCACGACAACTACAACCCATCAGAGAATCAAGGATCATTTGGATACAAAGCAAAAGCACTAACCACAACATGACTGAGCCACCTGGGTAACTCTTTACATTTTAAAATAAACATAATTTGGTGAAATATGCATCTCTTTCTCATTTAGACCATAATTTAGCCCATAGCTATAAATTATGACCAAGAAAAGAAGGAGTTTAATGTAGATAATCCATGATATTTATCCCTTTGATGATACACAATTAAAAGTCTTATTATGGAAGCTTCAGAATGTTAGCAGCACTTAAATGTCATGCATGCAATAAAACCTGGGACTTATCCATTATTCATAATGAAGGCAGCCTTCCAAGCCCAGCTGTGCCAAGTGTATCCTCACACAGGTCGATATGTCAGTGGAAAGATATATCGCAGGCTCATTACATCCACTTCATCATAAAGCCGAATGGATAATGCTTGCCTCGCAATGAGAGTTGTAACCGGATGACCCATTAATGGGATCAATAAGGAAAACAGAAGCAGGTTTAAGCACTGTACCATAATGAGGATCATGGGGTCGATGTAGTGGAGTCACACACTTTCAAACTTACTTACCCCTCAGCAACTTTGGACATCTTTAGTCGATGTCTGTCTAATTGCACCTGCCAGAATTTGATCTAAAAACACAGTGAAAAGCTAAAAGTTCATAATACAGATGGGAACCATGTGTGTGTGTGTGTGTGTGTGTGTGTGTGCGTAACCAGTTACATTATTAAGAATAAATTACGTCACACTGATGTCATTGAATTACATGCCGCAGAAAAGTTGTCTTAGTGAAGTTATTCCATATAAAAATCCATCCATTATCTTCCGCCTTATCCTCTATTAGGGTCGTTTTTGGGCGCTGGGCAGATACACCCAGGACAGGGCTATCGCTGGGAACACAATCACTCACACAGACACACATACACACTCTATATGGGGCAATTTGGAGAACTTAATTGACTTGATCCATGTTTATGGACTGTGGGAGGAAACCGGAGAACCCGGAGGAAACCCACGCAGACATGGGGAGAACATGGAAACTCCACCCAAATGGGGATTCGAACCGGAAATCCCTAGTGCTGAGAGACAAACGTGCTAACCACTAAGCCACCGTGCCGCCCCATATAAAAACCTTAAATATAAAATCTCTACAGTATTCTGGAACTTTCCTAAAAATCAGAGAACCATAGAACTCTGCTCTTCAATAGAAACAGTACCATACGACTAAAAGTTTTGGGACACCCACATATTAAACCTACAGCTTTTATGACACCCGAATCTAAGCAGGTTTCCTCAATTTATTTTCTCTTCTAAACTTTTTAAATTCTTCTTCTTCAAAAAAAAAAAAAATAGAATCTTCTGTGGGCGGCACGGTTCTCCTCTCAGCGCTAAGAATTCCCGGTTCCAATCCCCATCTGGGTGGAGTTTCCATGTTCTCCCCGTGTCTGTGTGGGTTTCCTCCGGGTTCTCCGGTTTCCTCCCACAGTCTAAAAACATGGATCAAGTCAATTGAGTTCTCCAAATTGCCCCATATAGAGTGTGTATGTGTGTGTGTGTGAGTGAGTGTGTGCCCAGCGATAGATTGGCGCCCTGTCCTGGGTCTATCTGCCCAGCGCCTGAAACGTTCTCCCTTGGATGGGCATGGGGAACCCCACCGCGACCCTAATAGAGGATAAAGCGGAAGATAATGAATGAATGAAAACTTTTTAAACTCTTCAAAAAATAATTTAACTTCCGTGTGCAAGCACACTAGTAAAAAAACTGCCACCTAATGTATGGTATATTTGACACTATGTGTGGTATGTAGGATGTTCACGTGGCCTGTGGTATTGTATATTACATCCGCCATCACTGCTACAACTGCTATATATTTAGACCAAGCAGTCCGCACCTGTTCCTGAAGTTCCTCCACTGTTGGCTGCTTGGCCTCCGGTGCAGGTGTGTGGGTGGGGCTATGACTGCGGATATCGTTCTGAAGACCATATACTGACTGAGAAGCACAAAAAAAGACACTCATTAGAATTATTTGTAAAATCAAAATGAACGTAAAATAATTAGTAACACTGGTAACACAGCTCAGTAACATAATGCAAAGTGCATCAGATGCGGTATTAAGATAATCAGTCCCACAAGATTCTCAGTAAACCTCACAGATGGTTGTTAAAGAAGGAGTTAAAAAAAACCCAGTGGATCAATATTTACTAAAACACTTAAGACAAGCCCATCCAGAACCAACAGTGCACTACACACTGATACACGGGACTCTGTAGGTTTAGTGCTTCGGTACCTTTCTGGTTTTGTGCGGGTTCTTCATCCGAGAGGACTTCTTGATGTCCACTTCAGTTGTGTTGACGCACCCTGGCTAAAAGAAAACAATGAGTTAGCCTTTATTCTTCAGACAATGCAGAGAGGGATGATGATCACTGAAGCTAAATTATACAGGGTGTTTGGTATCTTTGTTTCAGCTGAGGGGAGGTTTGTACACTGTTGTAAAGCTGAGACTGTGGGCAGGAGATGGAGCTGGGAGTAGCAGAGACGAAGATGCTGTGATTCATTGGGAGTGGTCAAGAAGAGGATAAGCAATCAGTTTATTAGAGGGATGGGATAGGTACCTACCACTGGTCGGTGAACATCCCAAAATGCTCTCTCCTGACTGTCCAGAATTTTCCTTTCAATCTTGTCTCTTTTCTTATCAACTCTGCACAGACAGATGTAGAATAAGAATGAAGTTGTATATACATAGTTTAAAACAAATTTAAAGTTTAATTAATATTTATTTAGTGCGCTGTGCCAGAGAATCAAGTTCTTCTGGACCAAACATACCCAAACATGTCTACTGGGATAATAAGACTGAATCAGAGGAGGGCCTTCCTCAAACTGTTCTCAGTAAGTTGGAAGTATACAGTCTTCCAAAATGCTTGGACAGGTATTTCATTTTATAATTTGTGACACCAAGACTAAATAACGTTAGGACACGCCCCCTTCTTACTCTATTGTCTCCTCCTCTTATCATTTAGATATTAGTATTTTGTAGTTTTACAGTTACAGACTGTAGTCCATCTGTGTTCTTTGTTAGTCCCCTGTTTGCTCTCTGTTCTCTACTTGTCAAAACAATTACAAAACAGATTTAATTTGGGTGGTGGATTGTTTATTGTCAGTTCTGCAGTAACACTGATGTGGTGAGGGGGTTTTAGTGCTGGGTTTCATTTCTCCACCTCAGTGACACTGCTGGGATAGGAATAATGCACCAACCAAATTACCCCTGCTCTGTGGTGCTACTATTGAGGTCTTGTCCCTTAGAGAACAGAGTAAAGGGAACGTACACAGTATGTACTGTAGAACACAAAAAGATAAACTACAGTTTGGAATTGTAAAGAAGTGCAAACATACATATATATCATCTTTTGGAGGAGAATAGCAACAAGTTCTTATAGATCACCCAAGTGGAATTGCTGAGTAAGAGTTATTGGATGACCTTTAATATCTTTAAGTGTGTTAAACTGTAGAGCTGATAAAGTGAAGTAAACTAAACTTTATAGTGAACTCTGAAGGCTAAACATACTCACTTTGCTTGTGCTTCTGCTTGCATAAAGATGAACTCCCATTTTCTAGCAAAGGCACGTTGCAGTCGTGCTAAACTTTCCTGGAATAAATAAAAATAAAATTATTAAAAAAATCAGGAATAATGATGGCTATGGGAAACAATAATACTGATAAAAACAATGCTAATGATAATTTAATATAATAATGATATTGTAATTTTGTTCATTAAATTTTCAATATGGGAGGTGTTCCTACCCATCCAGGGTAGAACATTTCGGGTGCTGGTCAGATATACCCAGACACACTCACTCACACAGTCACACTACATAAGAGCAAATTAGTGTAGCCAATTTACCTTGAATCCATGTTTTTTGGAGGAAATGGGAAAACTCTGTATTGGATGGCTCTCCAGTGCAGATAGGCGGACGTGCTAAACATTCCACTATCATTCCACCCTTGTTATTTCATAGTTTTCATTTTATTAAACATTTCAAACTTAATTTTAATACAAATCTTTTACTTTGTAGGTGTCTGCCTTAGTGCCTCCCAAATATTGGTATAATTGAGTATAAGCATCGGTTCTGTAAACATTAATTCTGAACAGTGAACATAATAGAACATGTCTTACAGCCTCGTAGTCAGCCAGCTCGAGGCGTGCTTTGTTTTGCATTGTTCTTTTGCAGAGGTACACAGCTGCACACAGAAGATAGAGTAAATCACACACACACACACACACACACACACACACACAATATGCATTGTGACTTTACATGGACTTTAATTCATTTAGGAAAAACTTAACTGAACCTCAATCATTGATATTTTATCCTAACACTAACCGTAACTGTATATTAACATAACCTTATCATCACTATAACTGAGTAAATTTCACAGTGGGTCCAGCTTACAGCCTCCACAATTACATCAGGTCCTCTGAGCCTAAGTGTGTAAACAGGTTTTGGTTCTCATAATGTTATAAATAACTTTACGCATTTACATTTTAGCTAAATGCAAATAGAATATGATTTACACGCACAAGACACTATTCATGATCTCACAACTTCACCATTGCCTCACACCCTGATTCATTTAAACTCATCCTGTATGGTTGTAGAGTCTGATATAACAGTTTAAACCCTTCTAATTTAATGATATGTTACAAAGGTGACACAGCCTCAGAAACATCTGTAATACTTTTGGATGGGTCACATCCAGAATAAATAGACGTTCATTTTCTGTGTGAAGACAAAAGCATGCCCCAAAGGTCAGAGAGTTCATACTGTGCTGTTTAAAGGTCATCAGAATTACAGAAATCTTCTGCAAGCACAAGCCAGCCGTGGGTGCACGGCCCAGACTCTACTAATTGTGTATGACGGGTAGGAGAAGCAGCGATTTCTTTATTGTCTTTGATGCAACAATGACCTCTACTGGCTGTTCAAACTTGATATTGCACAAAACGTACAAATACAGTATTCAAAGTATTCAATCAATGTGTCATTGTTAACAAGTGTCCAAAACATTTGTGCAGTACTGTTCAAATACAGGTGTCAGCGAGTGAACACACACTCTGTCGCTGAATGCATTATGTCTATGTTTGGTAACACAGTGGAGCACTTAGGCTTATCACAGATTACCAAGAAATTCTCTTGTGACAAACACTAAACTTAGAGTGGAATACGCAAATTTACAGCGGCCTGACACACACACACACACACACACACACACACACACACAGTTTAACACATAATGCTTCTGATTTTATTAAGTGAAATGTTTTAGATTTCAATCCCTGTGTGTATGTCAAATACACACAAACACACACTTTCAACCTCATTTAAGACAATTTTCTGCTTAATATACACACACTATATAGGGGCAACTACAGTCATATGCAAAGGTTTGGGTGTTTGCAACAGCCATTTCAGTTTGACATATTAAAAACCTGATGGACACAGTAATATGTGTCAGAAATAACAGTGATAACAGAAAATGTGCAATATGCATTAAACATATCTAAATTAAATTAAATTAAATTAAATATATCTAATAACTGATGGACACAGTAATATTTCAGGATTGAAAAGAGGTTTATTGTACTAACAGAAAATGTGCAAAATGCATTAATCCAAAATTTGACAGGTGCAAAAGTATGGGCACCCTTATCATTTTATTGATTTGAATACTCCTAACTACTTTTTACTGACTTACTGAAGCACAAAATTGGTTTGGTAACCTCATTTAGCTTTGAACTCCATAGCCAGGAGTTCAAAGTCAAACTTAACTGAGTGAAAGTTAACTGAACTGGAATTGTTTTGTAAAGAGGAATGGTCAAAAATACCTTCAGCCAAGAACCAGGAACTGATTAAAAGCTACAGGAAGCGACTAGAGGCTGTTATTTTTGCAAAAGGAGGACCCACTAAATATTAATGTCACTTTTCTGTTGAGGTGCCCATACTTTTGCACCTGTCAAATTTTGGTTTAATGCATACCTCACATTTTCTGTTAGTACAATAAGCCTCATTTCAATCCTGAAATATTACTTTGTCCATTAGTTATTAGATATATCAAACTGAAATGGCTGTTGCAAACACCCAAATATTTAGAACTAAAAATTATTAAGATTAATAGGGATTAATAATCTTAATTAATGCTTAAGATTAATAGGGTATATGATTAATAGTCATATGCCTTTGCATATGACTGTATATGTGAACTCATCCCACCCAATGTTTCCTATCACACACACTTGTCTTACTTCCTTCATTTAGGTTCACATGTTGGGCATCACCTGAATAACAACACAAACACACCTGTAGCCATGCTTCTTAATTTATGCCCTCACTTATGTTTAGTTGTCATATTGGTAGACAGTCATTACTATGAATCGAGATCCTGGTTTAGCTGATTGTTTGCCTCTAACAGAACTAAAGAGCCTTTCCTGTGTGGTCTGCAGTGATGCGCCTCCTCTCTCGCGACATCACTTTAGTCTAAAGCTAGATCATGTGGCGTTATGAACAGGCTGACAACAAAATTGTTTTTGTCTCGAAACATCCCAATGATTGCGATATGCTCACCATAGTCTGTATTTTCTGGCTCCCAGCAGTTAGAGGGCCAAAAGTATGGAGTCTGAGTGAAAAGACAGATATTTTATTAATATTATAATCAGAAACAAAAGTTACCGGACATGTTTGAGCCAAAACGATGCTGTGGTCATAAATGTTTTTTAATTATAACAGTAGTAGATCAAATATTTGAACTTTAATTTTACAAAAAACATCCAAAATACACAATCTTTTGGTTCAGAGATAAAAAAAACATTTCTTTACATATTTTTTGTGTGTAATTTTAACATAAAGCAGATTTGTTAATCATGTAAGTATTTCCAGTGATGAACTTTTATAATAAATATAATAAATAAATAAAAATGCCTTAAATTGTTAGATATTGTAGTAACTAACCTTTTCTGCAGCCATTTTTTTAAACCGACCTCATAGTGACAACGTAAAACGGATGTTTATTTAAGTTATGACCACATTATGTTAATTTATTAAGCATTGAAATAGTCGATGAGCAGAGGTTTTTATAGTGCAGGGCATAATATTGACCTTGAGTTAAAAAGGCCACACAGCATTTTACCATGACGCTGGTCATTTAACAATCTGTGTTCCTATTTCTCCTTAAATCCGAAGTCCCTCTGTCTGTCAGGTGGTAGGCCTTACTGTGCGTTTCTTACTGCTGCAACATTGACCCCTGCTGGATGTTTAAGGAGGCAGCACTAAAGAGGTAGGTAATGCAATATCCTGCTGTGAAGCTCATCTATATATCCATCCATCCATCCATCATCTTCCGCTCTATCCTCTACTAGGGTCACAGGGGGGGGGTCCCTATGCCCATCCAGGGGAGAAAGTTGGTGCTGGACAGATGCATCCAGGACAGAGTGCCAATCTATCACTGGGCACACACTCACGCACACAAACACACTCTATACGGGGTAATTTGAAAAATTCGATTGACCTTGATCCATGTTTTTGGACTGTGGATGGAAACCGGAGAACCCGGAGGAAACCAATGCAGACAGGGGGAGAACATGGAAACGCCACCCAGATTGGGATTTGAATCGGGAATGCTCATCTATATATTTCCAACAATTTTCTTTTGAACCCTGATAGTGGGTCATCCAACTTCACCCACACACTCAACTACACCACTAATGTTTTCACCATAAAGACCCTGAAAATTCATCTTTCACATTCATGTTCATGTCAGTGTTAAGTCAGTAATTTCAATATTCGCCAGTGATGTAGCAGAATCTGTTTGCACATGAACCCCATTACCCTGTAATTATCTGGCAATTGCCCTCTGTGTAATCTTCGCAGATTACAGTGTCAATCTACCCGGGACTCAACTCCGGTGTGAACACGTCTACACTCTTTCTGATCAGAACAAATTAATATTATTAAAATCAAATGATGATATTTTTCCCTTTAAAGCATTATAGACCAGAGCTAAGAAGTTCATACCTGGAATCTGTAGAACGTGCCATCATCTTTAAGCGTGAGCACGTGATCGGAGATTGGAAAAAAATATCCATGTGCTGCCATCAGTGTGCCCAGATGGAGAGCCTCCACTGTAAGAGGTTAGCATTGTTAATATGAACCGACCACATCTTTTCACCAACCCAGAGACAGGGTTATTTGTACAGTTGTCAAATATGAAAGATCTACAACTAGAACATGGGTCTCCCACTTTAGTATGACCAAATCATTTGACTGCTTTTCAATACTTCACTTTCCCTGCCTGTTAATTATGAATGTATTTTCTCCACAGTGGATTAAAGTCTTTAAGTTAGTGGAGGGGCTCAGCACTCACCTGGATCTTCAATGTTTAAGTTCTTCATAAGCCACTGCACGATGTCGGAACCTTAAAATTCATTGAGCATAAAGATGTTTTGGCATTCAGAAAAGTATTATAAATCATATTATCATTATTAATACTCATTATTCATTTATTTATTCACTTTCTGAACATCACATACTGATTAGGGTTGGGAGATAATCTTATCAGGTTGGGGTACAAACCACTGCACCTCAGATAATCAGCAGCACCAATAAACAAATACGGTTCATGAGTGACCCCTCAGTCTTTACATGGTCCACCTGTTTTTGGAGTTGCGGCTTTTGACATGAGGATGATGTCACTGGTGTGAGTTCAGTTTTCTCATTTGGCAAATAAATAATTAGAAGAAATAGTTGGACTTCATGCAAATTCTGTAAACAGCTATCAGCATCTGCTTTCCAGGACATGTTAAATCTTCCATTTGCAAATTGAATCTCAGACTGAACCATTAGGATTTGACTGAGGTCTGAGAGCCCTCATTAAACATGATGCGAGGACACAGAGAACAGGGTGGGGAAGGAGAGGAGGGGGTTCAATTCAATTTAATGGGTGTTCTAATGAATGGAAAATGGCTCTCAGCTTTTCTTTCGAAGAATCTCAGCACCATCCCAGCAGCTTTTTAGTCTCATTTTACTCTACCACTTTATTTCTCTCTCTATATTAATTAATTTCCATTTCTATTAGGATGGATTAAAAGGCTCGGTGACATTTCTGGGTTTTGTTCAATAAGCAGAATGTCACATTAATGCAGTTACATAAAAACACAGTGTGGAAAAGTATGACTCCACTTTGTACTTTCACACCCATGTGACTTACCAGAAAAAACACTAGGGATTTTTGAAAGAAAACTCTTCACTGTGCGGATTGGTATGCCTATCTTTTCGTCCTGCATCCGGGCTATGAGGTCTTCCATCTAAGAAAAGAGAAAAGAGACAAAAAGAAAGTGCAAATGGAAAAAGAGAAAGAAAACATCTTAAAGTGGCATATTCTCAACAAGAATAGACAGAAATATATGAATATATAGGGGGAATAAATGTTAGTGTATATATATATATATATATATATATATATATATATATACACACACAATGGGGAGCACACATAGGGTGTAGTAGCTATCAAGCTGAAGAATGTGGGTTCCAAACCTAGGTCTACTTTAGTTACTAATGTGGGTCCTTCGGCAAGGCACTTAACCATCATTGCTCCAGGAATGCTGTGGCCAACCATGTGCTCGATTTGTATGTCGCTTTGGATAAAAGTGTCTGCTAAATGACCAAATGTAATGTAAATGTAAACACAAGCACACAAACATACAGTCCAAAGTTTGGACACGCCTCCTTATGCTCCACTTATTGTCCATGTTCTTAGTTCCACTTACTGTATAATATGCTTTGCAGTTCTGCAATTTCAGACTGTAGTCCATCTCTTTGTGTTCTACAGTACATACTGTGTACGTCCCCTTTACTCTGTTCTAATGGTCAGGACCCCAATAGTAGCATCACACAGCAGGGATTATTTGGTTGGTGCATTACTCCTATCCCAGCAGTGTCCCTGAGGTGGAGAAATGAAACACAAGCACCACTGCTGCACTAAAACCCCCTCATCACATCAGTGTCACTGCAGAACTGACAATAAACAATCCACCACCCAAATGACACCTGTTCTGTGATGCTCCTGACCAACAGAGAACAGAGAACCATCGGAGGACTCATAAAAACAAAGAAAACAGATCGACTACAGGAAATAGATGATGGAGTAAAAAAAAAAAGGGGGGGGGGGAGTTTTCACTGGTACTGAAAAAAAAAATTAATAAATACATATATATATATATATATATATACATATATATATATATATATATATATATATATATATATATATATACACACACACACATTTATCCTTCTCTCTTGACAGTTCTTCCTTTTTCCACTTTTGTACAGAGCTACGTCAAGATGGATCATAGTGTCAGTGCAGGCTGTCAACAGCAGCATGACGCATAATACAAGTGGTCTAATGTGCTACACCCCATAATAATTCCCAAACCATCTCCACTACTGCCATTGTTACTAATAGAGATCAGTTTTATCAAGAAATAAATATTATTTGACAACTAGTAAAATGACAGAACATAATTAATAATTTGTTGTCAGTTGCTGTACAATAAGAAGTCTTATTAATTATGGTAAAGTACTTCATTTAAATTATGCATGCTCACTGGCTACTTCAGAACCTCCTTGTTTCTAAACTTATTTTCCATTTATTCATCTCCACTAACCAAACAGATGCACTTTGTTGGTCTTCAATTCCAGACTGTAGTCCATCTGTTTCTTCAAATACGTTGTTAGACCCCTTTTTCTCTGCTCTCTAATGGTCAAGACCCCTCGGAACCACCACAGATGGGGGTGTGTGATTCTTAGCACGGCAATGACCGTGATGTGGTGGTGGTGGTGTGTTGGGTTGTGTTACGTTGTTACAATTGGATCAGACACAGCAGCGATGGTGAAGTTCAGAAGGATTGTAAAAACAAGAGCAAAATTTAGACCCAATATTTAGATTGTAAGAATTAAAGATTAATTTAGCATATCAACTAATAACTGTATGGGGTAGCCCAGCAATAGATTGGTGTCCTGTCTTGGGTGTATCTGCCCAGCGCCTGTAACATTGTCCCCTGGATGGGCATGGGGAACCCCCCCCGCAACCCTAGTGAGGATATAATGGATGGATGGATGGACTGTATGGTGTTTAATACACAATCTGTACACTGATGTCCTGCAATGTTGGTGCTGCCCCCCCTGGATGAGTCCCCCACTGAGCCTTGGTCCTCAAAAGGTTTCTTTCTTACAACCAACCACACCAAGGAGTTTTTCCTTGCCACTTTAGAATGTTCTTCGAAGGTTCAGGGTTTTAAACTGTAAAGCTGATTTGGGACAATGTTCTATTGTAAAATGTGCTACGTAAATAATTTAAATTGAGCTTGAACTTATTAAATGGAAAGAAGATGAAATGAATGACTCCTGAGCCCTTAAGCACCATTTGGTCATTACTGCTCATTGTTACAGTGGACAGTGGGAAGGAAAACCTGAAAAAAGGCAACCTACGAATAATAACTCCAAATACACTATGACTATCACATAATACAAGTGTCTTTACAACTGCAAGGTCCCACCCCCGTAAGTTTATTTATTTAGAGTCTTCTTTTTTTTTTTTGTAAAGGCGTCTTTAATAATGTGTCCATTTATTATATACTGGGATTCTACTGCAAGACTTTTAATTTATAATTCTGTGATATCACTTGTCGTGAGTTTAATTTTTAAGGTGAGGTTTAATGATCAGAAATGAATGGGGTCAAATGAGCTGAAGATGGTCTTCAGAAATAGAAGCAGTTTGTGTATCTGCTCAGCCTTTGTAACACCTCTGTAACATGTCACTATGGCTTATTTTGGTACCAACATCATGGGAGATACAACCGGTTGCCTAGTACCCAACATTACACAAGGTGAAAAGTCTGGATTAAACATGAACAGAAGCACATTTGTTATAAAGGATCTGCGTATGACCCACGAAAACAAAAAAACAACTATTATCATCTATAAATATCTATAATCTATATCATATATAATTTATCTATCTATATATGTATAAGTTGGGGTGGCACGGTGGCTTAGTGGTTAGCACGTCAGCTTCTCAGCGCTTGGGATTCCCGGTTCGAATCCCCATCTGGGTGGAGTTTCCATGTTCTCCCCGTGTCCGCGTGGGTTTCCTCCGGGTTCTCCGGTTTCCTCCCACAGTCCAAAAACATGGATCAAGTTAATTGAGTTCTCCAAATTGTGTGAGAGAGAGAGTGTGTGCCCAGCGATGGATTGGCACCCTGTCCTGGTTGTATCTGCCCAGCGCCCGAAACGTTCTCCCCTGGATGGGGATGGGGAACCCCACTGCGACCCTGATAAAGGATAAAGCAGAAGATAATGAATGGATGGATATCTATAAGTTCCCACTATAGCTTGATTTAGGGTGTGCTTTTTTCTGTGTTTTGGGCATAACATGCAAAAAACTAGAAAAAATGCACTGATATTACAAACATTCATTCATTCATTATCTCCCGCTTATCCTCTATTAGGGTCGTGGTGGGGTTCCCCATGCCCATCCAGGGGAGAACGTCTCGGGCGCTGGGCAGATAGACCCAGGACAGGGCGCCAATCCATCGCTGGGCAGATATTACAAACAGACCTTTTTAATTGGATTGCACGGGTGTGTAAAACATTGAATATTCATCATTTCAGTCATAGTTTCTAAATTACTTTGCCATATTTCTTCTTAAATTATAGCAAGATTACATTTTATGTCACCCTGCTCTTGCTGTGTGCAAGGACTTATCATCATTTCGTCCCCCATCTGCTGTTTGGAGTCAACGTGCACTCACAGCCGTACTCCAAAATGATCCAGAAAGCCCTGCTCAATGAGTCAAGACTTTTATAACCATACAGAGCTTTAAACTTTCCTTTAACTGCAGTCATTTCTGCTAACGTTATTAGCATTTTTAATAAACCCTTTTTAGGCAGAGATGCTTTAATGAAGACAACCACATTCGTAACTGAATGATTTATTGGACATCTAACGTCACAAATCACAGCAAAGCCATTCTTATAATGCGATTCTGGCCAACAAAGGTTTTCTATGTACCTCATGACAGCAATCAATCACGCTTTTTCTACTGGTTAGCTACGTTATCAGTTTTAAATTGGGCGGATGGAACACCCACTTTTTACAATAAAGGACAATTATGAAACTTATAGAATTCCTAAGAGACCCAGTCTGAATTTAACCTCCCTGTTAAACTAATAATAATGCAATGCTGCTGTGAATATTATGCCAAGTCTGTATTTCTTTTTTAGCTAGCCTTGTAAGCCTTGTGTCTGATGTCACATAGATCATAAACAACCTAGATTCAGACAAAGTCAACCTTCATGGACACTCATTGCTCTCTTTCACCTCATTAACAGTCTTTTTTCATGCCTTGCGATGTTTAAACGCCATGCTGCTTATGATTATATGTGTCCTGATGGGCATGGCCATCTCAAAATGCAGTGTGTTCAGGTATCTTTCTAGCGTATTGCTATTAAAGGTGAAGCACTGACTGAAAACAGCCTCTCCAGATGTTAATAGTCAGATGATTATTGCTATCTCTACGCTGAATCACTGAACGGCACTGAACACTGAACAGAACTGAACACTAATAACTCTAGATAGATAGTCCACACTACACTGTGGGTTCTCCATTCACAGTTCAATGGAGAACCTCCTGGACCAGCATATTAAGTCTGGGTAACAGCTCCATTAAAATCACAATTAGCACCTGGCTCGCAGTTAGCGGCTTGAGAGCTAAAGAGCGTCTCCTTCACAACAAAGTTTTACTAAATTAGTCAAGAATTAGTTATTTGCTACTAGCATTTGCTTACAGGGAAATTTATTAATGCAAAAAAATAGACTTAATTAAAGCAACACTGACAATCTGTCAGACATCGCAAAATCAACACAAGCGACCAGTTTACTCATGTCGAAGCTTGAGTTTATCTTTCACATGCTTTAAAATGCTAAATTGACTTGATTCTCAGGAGTGAGTTTGAACATATGAGGTGCTAGGAATAAAAATGAAAGTATTTTTCAGGTCTTTAACACGAATCCTGCCACAATGGACTTGACCTGCCTTATAATTACACCCAAATCAATAATTCCTTTTGCAGTAATGCCTAGAGATTTAAAGAGCTTATTCTTTTTTCTTAGCGAAAAAAAAATCAGGCTTTTTATTTTATATGTAGCCTTTTATTGTCTGCCATCCATTTTCACCATCACACATTGTTCCGCAGCGGAAGTGCCCATGTGTCTGCATTTATGCCTTAGAGTAAAAGGCATGCCGAGCTAATCCGGAGTGCAGGGCACATATTGGTGCGTACTGTGTTCTGTGCGTGGGTTCGAAGCACACTCAAAACAGAACAGTAGAGAACAGTCACATAATGCACCCAGAAAGAACAGGAAGAATGTGTCACTTCAAAAGCCTTTCATTTAAGGCTCTAAAGTCAGTTCACAAAGATGCCTGAGGAACCTTCTTGTACCAAAGGGATCATCTAAAATTCTAACATACACATTAAACACATGATGCATCAAGAAAACAGGGTTCTGAATAAACTTTTGTTTGTATCTGTTTTAAACCTATAAATATGTCCGATTAAATGGCATTAATTAATAGACCGGATATTGACTGTAATATACAGAGAGTGGTGTGGCTGGTACTCTGTATATCAAGTATTAGTGATAGCAGTACTGATTAAATAGGAGAGGAACCTGGAAGTATCATATTCATATCATATTCATAGAAGATGAAGAGTATGTGATTTTTGATGAAAACATTTAGAACAAAGGAATATAGGACATAAAGTGAGGCTTCATCATGAATACTTTATGTACAACATGCTCATCTCATGCTCCCTCAACCACCTTCTAAAATAAATTAAAATCTTTTCCACAACTACAAGAGGCGTCTTTCTACATGGATGTGTAACTAATCAAAAGTTCTTTACTGCATGGTTTAGGGTTAAATGACTTGTTCCAGCTGAAGCATGATCATCCCTGCAGTAATTATTCCATCCATCCATTATCTTCCGCTTTATCCTATATTAGGGTCGCAGGGGGGTTCCCCATGCCCAACCAGGGGAGAACGTTTCGGGCGCTGGGCAGATACACCCAGGACAGGGCGCCAATATATCGCTGGGCTCACACTCACTCACACAGACACGCACACAAACACACACTATATGGGGCGATTTGGAGAGCTCAATTGACTTGAACCATGTTTTTGGACTGTGGGAGGAAACCGGAGAACCCGGAGGAAACCCACGCGGACACAGAAACAACATGGAAACTCCACCCAGATGGGGATTCGAACCGGGAATCCCTAGCGCTGAGAGGCAAACATGCTAACCACTAAGACACCGTGCCGCCCCAGTAATTATTCATTCATTCATTCATTCATTCATTATCTCCTGCTTTATCCTCTATTAGGGTCTCTGTGGGATTCCCAATGCCCATTCAGGGGAGAACGTCTCGGGCGCTGGGGAGATACACCCAGGACAGGGAGCCAATCCATCGCTGGGCACACACTCACTCACTCAAACACACTCTATACGGGGCAATTTGGAGAACTCAATTAACTTGATCCATGTTTTTGGACTGTGGGAGGAAACTGGAGAACCCGGAGGAAACCCACGCGGACACAGGGACAACATGGAAACTCCACCCAGATGGGGATTCAAACCGGGAATCCCTAGCGCTGAGAGGCAAACGTGCTAACCACTAAGCCACTGTGCCGCCCATCAGTAATTATTCAATGAATAAAAAACTCTTGACTATTTGCTTGGTTAAATCCATGTGGTGACTTTTATTTAGCCAGGCAGTGTTTATACGAATGGAACCGAGATGAGGATGCAACTAGATTAGGATGATTAAAGTGGTTAAAGCCATTGAGTGGAGATCAGAACCATAGCAGTCATATCCAATATTCACGCTGTTGGCAGATAAGCATTAGTCAAGCATTGGCACAATAGTTTAAAATGTTTTATAATAACTGAAACAAATGCATTCGTATACTTTATATTATATTATATTTTAATATATCTACCCCAATGGGCATAGTGGTCTTCAAATGAGGTGTGTTCAGGCACATTTCTGGTTTTTTGCTCTCACAGGTGCAGCCCTTAATGAAAACGACCTAGACAGACGCCAACAGTCAGACTTTCATCGCTATCTCGGTGGTGAATCATCAACACAGGTGCGTGCCCAATGTGTGGACACTCTACTTGTTATGCACACTTGAAAAAACCCATGCATGCCAGGTGGCAGATATACAAACTTTTAAATCAACAACAACCTAAATAAAGCTGTACAGTGTGCGGTTGATGGCTCGCCTAAATATACTAATATACTAGATTTCTAAAAAGAAATATTTAGCTGTTTTAAAACAGAAAAACAGATTCTGTAAATCATTATTGTTTTCCGTTATTATTTTTTTTTTGTTAAGACTGTCTAACCACTCAAGGGGAAATAAGCCTTGGTCCTCACAAGGTTTTTTTCTAAAAAACAGAACAGGATTTTTGTCTTTTCCGATGTGACTTTGGCACAGACAATTGTAAAACAGCTTCAAGAGCTTTTCTAAAGGCTCAGATCTTCACAAAAACATATTTAGTATTTATGGAAAGTATTTATGGAAAGTATTTATGTCTACTTCTATAATTTCTATATAATATAAATATTTACGGGTGACACGGTGGCTTAGTGGTTGGCACTTTCGCCTCTCAGCGCTAGGGATTCCCGTTTTGAATCCCCATCTGGGTGGAGTTTCCATGTTCTCCCCGTGTCTGCGTGGGTTTCCTCCGGGTTCTCCGGTTTCCTCCCACAGTCCAAAAACATGGATCAAGTCAATTGAATTTTTCAAATTGCCCCATATAGAGTGTGTCTGTGTGAGTGAGTGTGTGCCCAGCGATGGATTGGCACCCTGTTCTGGGTGTGTCTGCCCAGCGCCCGAGACGTTCTCCCCTGGATGGGCATGGGGAACCCCACCGCAACCCTAATAGAGGATAAGCGGAAGATAATGAATGAATAAATATTAACTGAAATCCAGAAGACAATGTCTAATTAAGAAATAAAGCACGAAAATGAAACAATAAAGCACCGTGTCTCAGTCAGAGCTAGAGAAGGTTTTGTCGTCTCAAACCCTTCAAATCCTATGACACCTGCCAATGCCCGGTGACTGTAACGGAGAGGGTCAGTGTAAAGCACCCTATTAAAAAGCAGTCTCGGGTGGGATGACTCATGCTTCATGTTCTGGCAGATCTTCCTTATGAATCACGATTTGGCAGACGCCAGGGGAACACTACTGTGAGCTACCATAGTGCCAGATGGGCTGTTTTTGATAATTTGCGTTGGCCTGTTGGTTTGACAAAAAGGAAATGCTAATTTTCCAGACGTTTTTTGAAGCGATCATTTGGGGGGTGGTTTTCCATCAATGGCAGTTTAATGAGAGGAAAGCGGCAGGGTAAATTTTGGCTCGACCTCAACCCCTTTTAAAACAGTGTGATTAACTTGATGCCGTAAAAACAAGTACAGTCCAATGTCATTACTGCTTTTGACTGAATGATGATGCTAAAATGTGAATAATGAATTGAGGATTTAAAGCACGTTGGCCACCAGTTGGAGGTTGGCGGACCATAAGATGCTGCATAGCTGCATTAAAGCATAGCGTCAAGGCACTGTAACCTGTGCACGCTTCTCACTTTCTTTTAGCAGCTAAGTTCCATTTTCCTATAGGCAGTGCTAGTCTTTAAAGAGGGTATGGATGACCGAGGCTCCCCCTGGTGTCAAAGAACCCAGTTTGTAGGTTCCCCTTTTTTGTAACAGGGTGTGCAGACTTTCTATGTGCAGTAGCAGAACAGTGTGCTATCGGAGGTATGGTTTTAGTTGTGAGGATCACATGGCATTCACACTATTTACACTATTGGTAGAATTGACACAGGCCTAAATTTTACATTTCTATAGTGTTATATTTCTTCTGTGGTTTTCTGTCCCATGTGGTTGAGTTCTGATAGATTGATAGATGATGTTTGATCCAAGAACTTTTGTCATTTTTAGACTGCTGATATATTATGTTTATTATTGACTATAACACACACACCTCCTTTATCCATGTTGTGAGTGATATGAAACACATCAGTATGTGGTATGTGTTTTTAACTGTCAGTGTTATCAGCCTCCTGGTGACAAGGTTATTATAGGACTCTGCCATTATAGCGTCCTTGCTTCTTGCTGTCTCTCGTTTCTCAAGCTTGACATGATGTATTTATGTCGTCATCATGCCCGTTGCCGTGGTAACAGTAAGAGAGATGGTGTAGAGAAAGTGAATGGGAGTGAGGCAGTATTGGTCTGTTTCAGATTAAAAACTGAAATTTCTTAAGTGTTATATAATCACAGCATGACAAAACGCACGCAACACACACACACACACACACACACACACACACACACACACACACAAGAAACTGAACAGGAATCACAATGTGCAAATAAACATCTGTACTTATTAATCTAGCTAAAGGAAGTAATTCAATAATTAGTTTGGGAGAAAGTGTAATTAAAAAGAAAAGTGAGAAATGTGTGAGTAAGAGAATCCAGTGGGGAGAGTAAATTAGAGCTCATAGCCCGGCTTCTAAAAATAAGAGAAATGAAAAGATACGAGAGCATTTGCATACCCACACACATGCATATCTTAATTCTACACAAACAGAGATGACAGATGGACTGTGTATCCCACGTGGTTGGAGGTGCTGATACTCTCGGAGCAGACGGGGAGCCTTTGAAGTGCTTTATGCACCTTAGTGTGCACCCACACACACACATACACACACACACTCATACTTGAATGCATGGATGCCCTCAACCTGGAGCATGGAGAAACACTAACGCACAGATTGGCATAGTATCATTTGTATATCAGCAGCAACTGATTTGTGCAGAAAACAATAAATAATAAAATATATAATAACAAAATAATTATCCATCCATCTATCAATCATCTTCCGCTTTATGCTATATTAGGGTCGCAGGGGGGTTCCTCATGCCCATCCAGGGGAGAACGTTTCGGGTGCAGGGCAGATACACCCAGGACAGGGCGCCAATCCATCGCTGGGTCAAAATAATTATATAAATTACAATATATTAATTTAAAAATACCTAACTACCTCCCTCTGTATTTCATGCAACCCATCTTTCTGGGCAGGTTGGTAGTGTTAACAAGTTTTAATAGGTCATCAACGTCTGAATAACTTAAAATAATTGAGTCCAATCGTTAAAAGAATGAAGTTGTAGAATGAAAGGGTGTGGCCTACATCACCATAAATTTAGCTGGCAGTCTATTAAAGAAGGCTGGACTTTTATAACTGCAGTAAATTCTGTCCAAATGTTAGTCCAGTGAAGGTGATGCAACTCATATTACTGTAAATCTGGCTGTCAGTACAGTCAGGATGGTATAGCGTTTATATCCGTGATTCCACTGAAACCTGCTGTGCCTGTCAGTCTCAGTAATGGGGATGCAGACTTGGTGTCTAGTCTGTCTCACTAAATGAAAAAGGATCTCTGGTTTAAGGAAGGTTTTGGCTTCTGCCTTTTATTGCTGAAGGTTTCATAGCCTCGGTTTCTGGTACTTGACATGTCATTCGGTAATCTTGGTAAAAAAACGCAGCCAATATCTGCAAATCCAGTGATGAGATGGCATTAATTTCAGTGACAGCATTAGAATGTGTGATAATTAGTAATAATTGTTTCCACACTGCAGTTTTGCTATTTGTCTTCTTTTATTATATTATTTCCTCTGTACTGTTATGATGCGAGCTTATAATAAACTTAAGTTTGGGTTGTTGCTGAGGGGATATGTATATATTACCTCTATTGCTCCAGGGGAGCTGGGTCAGCCATGTATTCTGAGCCTAACCATTAAGGCGGGATGTTTGCAAGTCATTTTGAATAACACTTTATGCAAAGTTACCTGATGTTACCATAGTTCCATGCCATACCATAGTTACCATGTTCTCCCCATGTCTGTGCATTTTTCTAAGGTATTCCCTCACAGTGCCCAGCGATAGATTGGCGCCCTGTCCTGGGTGTATCTGCCCAGCGCCCGAAACTTTCTCCCCTGGATGGGCATGGGAAAAGGTGACCCCCCCCCCCCCCGCGACCCTAATATAGAATAAAGTGGAAGATAATGGATGGATGGATATCCCCTCACAGTACAAAAAGAAGGATTTAAGGTGAAATGGGTATAATGCTCTAAATTGACACTTTTTTCTGGGTGTTCTCCCCTGGATGGGCATGGGGAAGTCCCTGCACGACCCAAGTCCCTAGTATAAGATTAAGTGGAAAACAATTAAATGTATATTTGTCTTAGTGAGTGTGAATGGGTGTCTTTGTCCATAGCAATAAATATTGGGTCAGTATAACTGTGTGTGTGTGTGTGTGAGAGAGTGTGTGTATATATTCCTGTCCACAGCAATCCTATTAGGTCAGTATAGCTTGCAGGCACGTAACTTACAGCCGATGGGTGTTACTTCTGGGACCAATTAACGATGCATACATTAGCATTATTTCAATGTATCCTGTCTGGAGCTGTGTTTGTTTTGCGTATCACAGGATTATCATATATTAAACCATTAGCCTTCCCTCTGTAATTATACATGTCAGAGTCTTTGCCTCTTTAATTGGATAAAATTACTAGTGGCTACAACCACATGCCTTAAATCCACTGAGCAGTCCTGCTTCTCAGTTCAGGAAGCTGAGGTACTTTATTCCTGATTTTTAAAATAATAAAAGGTAGGTTCTCTTTTTAAACAGCATTAAAAAAAAACATTTTGTTTAACTGTTGACCCCCCACCACCACCACGACCATCTGTCTTATGCTTATGCCAGGACTTTATGAACAAAAGCCCCATGACACTGCTTATTATTGAATTCAACAGCTGGATAAAATAAAGCACCTGAACAGCATCCATATACTTCCAAATATGTGGAAACTGTTTGTGAATGGCCCAGACCCATAATAAGCCGTGATCTCAGCGATCTTGAGACGAATTGGGACAGAGATTGCTTGTACCCGCTATACCTGCAAAGTGATTGACCAACATAGGCTATGATGGGGACCTTTATATGTAGATGTACCATGTGCAATATTTTTGTCCATACAATGTACCTTAAAGATCTGCACATAATTATTACCAATAATAGCAGCAAAACTAAAAACAACCAAAAAAATCTTGACCTTCAGGTAAAACAAACTCTTTCTTTTTGTAGTCTGCTGTTGCCTAGTACCTTGTCCCCACTGGGTTTGCATTCTGTGCACTTTAGGACGCCATGGGATGCGCCAACTTCCTGCATCTCCAACAGTGAACAGAGAGCACACACAGCGTTGCTACAGGCTTCTGCTCTTTGTGCCACATCACATACTTCAGCCCTAAATCCATCTCAGAATAAGAGAGTAACATTCCCAATGTTTATTTAAAAAAAGTTACAAACTGAATATGTATGCGACTGAAGCCACTGATACATAATATGACATTCAAATCAGATTCTAAACAGATTATCACACATCAAAAGCATGAGGATTATACCCTACAGGACTTTAATCTGTTACTAAATCAAAACAAGCATGGATCCCGTTACCTAGGAGATGCGGAATAAAAAAAAAGACTTGGCAAACCTGGCTTGCTGAACTGAAATGATAAAACCTTTAGGAATATTGTGGGATAAAGAGTCAGCGTGAGTTTTATAGAGCGTAGGGAGTTAACAGTGAGCAGAGGTGCACTTTATTTTTACCCCTATATATAAGGCAGATGCTTCTTATAGGAATCGCAGCTCCACCTTAAATGATGCGGCCTTATTACAAATGGAACTGCTAAAGCCAGAGTATCTGCTTTTTAGGTTTATGTACTAGGACCTCAGAAGGCACATGACTGCTACAATTAAATCCAGAACTCATGTTGGATTAATGGCGGCACGGTGGCTTAGTGGTTTAGCACGTTCACCTCTCAGCGCTAGGGATTCCCGGTTCGAATCCCCATCTGGGTGGAGTTTCCATGTTCTCCCCGTGTCTGCGTGGGTTTCCTCTGGGTTCTCCGGTTTCCTCCCAGTCCAAAAACATGGATCAAGTCAATTGAATTCTCAAAATTGCCCCATATAGAGTGTGTCTGTATGAGTGAGTGTGTGCTTAGCGATGGATTGGTGTCCTGTCCTGGGTCTATCTGCCCAGCGCCCGAGACGTATCCCCTCTGGATGGGCATGGGGAACCCCACAGCGACCCTAATAGAGGATAAAACGGGAGATAATGAATGAATGAATGTTGGATTAATGAGAAACAACACAAAAATGAGGGCAGACATATACCCCCAGTCCAGAAATAGCAGTATAATCTTAATTAGGGTGTGGCAATCACCTCCCCAACCCCTCACTCACCTGAGCATTACCAATGGAAGGCTCTTATGGAGCACTGAGCCTCAAGGCTTGCTTCACACTTTTAGGAAAGGGCACAAATCATGGTCAGCGACATGGACAGCAACATTGCAGCATGATGCACCCTAATCTGCACAACAACTTTTAGCCAGCACCAGAATCAGAGCAGCCCACTACGACATGAGAAGTGTCTGTCATGCTGAAGCACCCCCGGTGCATGATAACAACCCAGCACTGAGAGCATCACGCAAAACTGAGGGCAACAAAGAGCTACAGCGTTGTGCATATGGCCCTATAGTAATATGTATGTGTGTGTTGTGTTTTTGTGTGTATCCATGTACATAAAGATAAGTATTTATAACCTGCAAAAACAATCGTACCCTTTCGGGATGTACGTTTTTAATCATCTGACTCACTCTTCTGTCTCCATGTCTAAGCACCTCCACCTACATTCATTACTCATTACTCCTGTAGATATTTAAAAGTCTCGTTCCATATGTCTTTTACCCAATCCCTTTAGCTTTCATCCCTCTTCACGCTCAAACCATCTCTTATATGTGGATGACTCATTAATCTCTTCAGTCGCTCCCACTCTCTCTCATCATTACTCCTCTGTTCTCATCTCTTCATGTCTCTGATTTTCTCGTTCTTGTTTCCAGACTCTCAGTAATGTTTAGCGGCTGGAGGCGGAAGCAGGGGTACAGACACCTGGTTGTATACATGCATATGAATGTTTCGAGAAAAACGAACACAATTCAAATAAATTTAGACTCAAATGATACAACAGTGGCGGCACGGTGGCTTAGTGGTTAGCACGTTCGCCTCTCAGTGCTAGGGATTCCCGGTTCGAATCCCCATCTGGGTGAAGTTTCCATGTTCTCCCCGTGTCTGCGTGGGTTTCCTCCGGGTTCTCCGGTTTCCTCCCACAGTCCAAAAACATGGATCAAGTTAATTGAATTCTTAAAATTGCCCCATATAGAGTGTGTCTGTGTGAGTGAATGTGTGCCCAGCGATGGATTGGCGCCCTGTCCTGGGTCTATCTGCCCAGCGCCCGAGACGCTCTCCCCTGGATGGGCATGGGGAACCCCACCGCGACCCTAATAAAGGATAAAGCGGGAGATAATGAATGAATGAATGATACAACAGTTAATTCTGACCTTACATTCTGATTGGTGGAGAGGTGCTGTCTCTGTGATGATATTTAAGCATGTCTAATCCTACATAGATACAAGATTTAATTGGCTGCTCTAAATTGCCCCTATATATCATGTGTGACCAGTGATGGCAGGATTGGCACCCTGTCCTGGGCATTCCCCCTCATGACCCTAGTAGAGAATTAAGTGGAAGATAATGAGATGAAATGAAATAAAGTGGTCACCACACGGAACCTCATAATACTTTAATGCAAACTTCATATTTTTATAGCCCTCAGGGAACTCTTTGTGTTGAAGGAACCAAATAAAATGCACAAAGTGAGGTCCATAAGATGTGACTGGTCTGCGCCAAGCACTGACCTCCATTCATATTAATATATAATGAGAACACTCTCATCCAACATCAGTGCCTGACCTCACAAATGCTCTTCAGGGTAAATGGGCAAAAAGCTCCCACCGACCTGCTCCAAAATCTTGTAGTAAACCTTTATAGATAAGTGGAAGCTGTTGTGGCTGCAATGCAGGAATTTGGACCAAAATGTCATTAAAGCCCCAGTAGGTGTAGCATGTAGATGTTCCAGTCATTTCCTTTACACAGTATAAGCAGGTGGTGAGGGACTGGTGGGGGTGTAATAGGTTGCTGGGTGGTAAGATAAGCAGTAGTTTGAAGGTTGGCTGTGAAATATCAGTGGGTGGGTAATTGTGGCAGTAGGGTGGTTGTGCAATGAAAAGGTGGCGGTGCGAATAGATTAGTAGGTGGTTTGGTAGGTTCGGTAAGTAAATGATCATATTAGAACAAAAATGCTTAACAGCAGAATTTTGACTGTCAAAAGACTATACAGGTCATAATTGTGTGAGTGTGTGAGTGTGTGTACTTGCACATGGATGCATGTGTGTGTTTTATTGGTCTTCCCCAGGGCGATCGGTCACAATTTCCTGCTTGACTAAACCACATTGCAGCAGACAGAACAAATACGTTTCAAGTCATAACACACATGATGTGACCTACTTTCTTCAACCGACTAAATTAAGCGGGACGAAAATGCATGAGTTTAAATATTTATTATCTGTAGTTTTATCATTAATATAAAAAACCTGACCCCATTGTTTTCTCAAAGTTTTCAAATGAATTATAATCCATCCTATATTAGGTTCGTGGGGGGGGGGGGTCCCCCATGCCCATCCAGGGGAGAACGTTTCGGGCGCTGGGCAGATACACCCAGGACAGGGGGGCAATCTATCACTGGGCACACACTCACTCACACAGACACACTCTATATGGAGCAATTTGGAGAACTCAATTGACTTGATCCATGCTTTTGGACTGTGGGAGAAAACCGGAGAACCCGAAAGAAACCCACACGGACTCAGGGAGAACATGGAAACTCCACCCAGATGGGGATTCGAACCAGGAATCCCTAGCGCTGAGAGGCGAACGTGCTAACCACTAAGCCACCGTGCCGCCCTGAATTATAATCAATAATATTTGATCCCGACACAAGTGTTGATTTGGCGTGGAGGCACCTCACAGAAGGAGGTTCTGCTTTGTTTGGCAGGTGGACAGGGTGCTTTCTGTGCATGTTCTTCTTCATCTGGGTGGGTTTCCTCCACATGCACTTTAATCCCACAGTCCAGACATAAAGTCCGGTAAAGCTAAGATGCTGAAATTGCCCCATGGATAAATGTGTAAATGATATTTTATGCGGGACGGCACAGTGGCTTAGTAGTTAGCACGTTCGCCTCTCAGCACCAGGGATTCCCGGATCCAATCCCAAACTGGGTGGAGTTTCTGTGTTCTCCCCGAGTCCGTGTGGGTTTCCTCAGGGCTCTCCAGGTTCCTCCCGCAGTCCAAAATCATGGATCAAGTCAAATGAGTTTTCCAAATTGCCCCATATAGAGTGTGTCTGTGTGCGTGTCTGTGTGAGTGAGTGTGTGCCCAGTGATAGATCGGCGCCCTGTCCTGGGTGTATCTTCCCGCTCTCCCATGGATGGGCATGGGGAATTCCCCCCCCCCCCAACCGACCCTAATATAGGATAAAGCAGAACATAATAGATGGATGGATGGATATTTTATGTATCTGCCTTGTAATGAACTCTCTCAGTATGCACTGGGACGGAGACCGGTTTGAGCTGACTGGAAGGCTTCCACTGTGGCAAACAAATCTCAGCTTGTATAACACTTAACACCTTGAGGTGACTTAGGGCTAAAAGGTGTGCTATACATTCAACCATGTCTGACTCTAGAATACTCTACAGGCCAGTTTACAGTGATTCTGATTCATAGTTTTATGGTAAAGGTTTTTATGAGGTATGTGTCACGCTCGCCTACTTCAACCGGAGCGGCTGCGCAGATAAAGCGCAGAGCCTCAGCACCTTAATGCGCTGAAAGGAGCCAGGCACGCAGGTAGCAGAACAACAGAATTTTATTTAAAGGTGTAGAGACACCAAAAACACAGGAGGTACACAACACAAGGTGACATAAAACTAACGACGTGCCTGGAGGAAGGGGAACACCGGAGAAAGACACCCGACTACGTGCACAAAACAAACCAGTGAACAAATGCAGTTAATTAACTAAAATGCAAATGCGAACAGAAGTTAATTAACCGAACTGATAGGTAACAGGTGCCCTAGGCACAGTATGACAGCAAGTCTTTCCTCAAACATAGTTTACAAACAACATAATAACATAATCGGCAGGTATTTGGAATGTGGGAAGAAACCAAAGTACATGGAGAAATCCTGCTCACAGTGCCTGTGTGGATTTTCTCCACATACTTCTGTTTCCTCCCACATTCCGAATACATGCTGATAGATACATTGGAGATACCGATAGTCCTCCAGCTTGTATTGTTTGTAAGATCAGGTCATTTATTTATAAAGTGCTTTTTACAACAGTACATTCTCACAAAGCAGCTTTACAATGTTATGTTACAATGCACCCAAAAAACATGCCAAAGCGATGGCGGAAAGAAATAAAAAGCTCTGTTATTTAGTTTTTCAGCAAGAAACCTTGGGAGGACCAAGACTCATCCTCCTTGTGCTGCTAGGTAGCATTAACAGTGCAGGACACCCATGTAAGAATGTGTAGTGATCATATATACAATATACTATAACATATGATATAATGTTATATGCAGATAAATCTATTTTTTAAACATATAAACATATTTGTTAGTCCAGCCTAAATGTAATGTGCATACTGGACAGTTATTAAAGCTTTGCATGTAACAACATTTGAAAATAATTTAATTATCCCTGAGGCCAATTAAGGAAAATTGGGTTTTAGGCCACACAGCATAATAATTTATAATTAAAAACTGGTTGGTATCAAATAAACGAGTGTGGTAGCTCAGTGGTTGGGTATTGAATAATCAGGCTAAAGGTTCGGAGTTCATATCCAATGTGGGCCCTTGAGCAAGGCCCTTAACCCTCATTGCTTTAGGGGTGGTGTCATGTCCAGCCCTGTACTCTAAACCCAACCATCAAATTGGTACACCTGTAAGTCACTTTAAATATAAAACATCTGCATGATGACCTCCTGTAATGTAATGTAAATATTCTGCAGTCCCAAAAATACCCAGCTCAGTGACAACACCCTCAACACCGGGTTTGCTAATGGCCCAAACTGAGTTATTGTTGGCCCAGCGATATTTACAGAGCAAAGCTATTTAAATTAGCATAAGAAAAAGCCATAATATTGACAAGAAACACATTGCAGACTCGGCTTGAAAATGTATGCTCCTTCCCACTGTTAAAAATTGGAGGCCAGGAATTAATCACCGCTTTAGAAACAGGGTGAAGCTTTATATCTGCTGAGCTATGACGATTATGCAGCCAGGAATCCGTAGTACTGTTATTGTTGGTGTATCTATTTTCAGTAATGGGAATAAGGTGTATTGGAAGAAGCGCAAAGCACAAAACTACTGAAGGGTGAAATGGAGAAAGAACGAGTGGGACAGTGTGAGAGAGAGATAGTGGGAGATGCAGAGAGCGAGAAAGGTCTCAGGCGGAAAAGCAAACACACACTTGAATGTAAAGCACGAAACAAACACAGCGAGCATGAGCGAGAGTGCTTGTTAAAGTGTGCTGCATCAAAGATGCTCAGGCTTACGATCCTCTCAGATCACATGTGTGCTATTGAGTGGAAACCTGTTATGCTTCACTGAGCGAATAAAGTAATGCACAGTTTACTCACGCCTTCATTTTAACCATGACCTCATTTATAATGAAATATTGTATACAGCACAGTAACTACACACTACATATACACACACTACATACACATTATCCATGCATACTATATTATAGAATGAGATAGATGCTTATTTTTACATAGATACTAATTATCCGGGCGGCACGGTGGCTTAGTGGTTAGCACGTTCTCCTCTCAGCACTAGGGATTCCCGGTTCGAATCCCTATCTGGGTGGAGTTTTCATGTTCTCCCCGTGTCTGCGTGGGTTTCCTCCGGGTTCTTCGGTTTCCTCCCACAGTCCAAAAACATGGATCAAGTCAATTGAATTCTCAAAATTGCCCCATAAAGAGTGTGTATGCGTGAGTGAGTGTGTGCCCAGGGATGGATTGGTGCCCTGTCCTGGGTCTATCTTCCCAGCGCCCGAGACGTTCACCCCTGGATGGGCATGGGGAGCCCCACCACAACCTAATAGAGGATAAAGCGGAAGATAATGAATGAATGAATGAACTAATTTTCTGTTATTAGTTGTTCCAGTTTTACAAAACCTATAATGCAAATGAGAGGTCAGAATCAGGTTTATTTGTCACATACGTAGATATACATTGTACAGCCAGCAGTAATATTCTTTCCTGACTTCTCCACATAAAGTTTAAATTTAAGAGGATAAGAAAAATAGAATGCCCAGCGATGGATTGGCGCCCTGTCCTGGGTCTAGGACCCAGCATCCGAGACGTTCTCCCCTGGATGGGCATGGGGAACCCCCCCGCGACCCTAATAGAGGATAAGCAGGAGATAATGAATGAATGAATGAATGAAGAAAAATAGAATAAAGATCAAATAAAAATAAAATAAAATGTAACTGTATTTACACTAAATTTTAAAAATAAGAGAACTGTACAATTATTGCACTAACAGATATGAACTGAAATGGTCTTATAAGTTAAAAGTTAAAGTGAGTTGTGCTTTTATGTGCAAATAATGCAGTGCAGGGTTAAAAGTTGTTTTAGTTATGAAGGTGTTGTGGGTGGGATTATGTCCGTTTAGTCCTGGTTTAGGGTCCAAATCCTATCACGTATTAATACTGTACATGACTAGGGACTGTGTGAGCACAGATATGGATGGCCGTGGGCAGCAACAAGCCCTCAGCCATGCCATCTCCTGCTGAATTGAACAGCAGGCGGCCTGCAGTGAGCTGCGATATTTGCTCACCCTTACACAGGCCCAGAGGGCACAGCCATACATGCTTCCTGTGCTGAGCAACAGTCAGGGATCCCCCTGGTGTCTCGGCATGGTCGACCCAGCTGCTTATGCCCAGGCACTCTGTTTAATTTTGTTTCTTTTCTTCATGTCGTGTTATGTTGTGTGTCAATGTAGAGTAGCACCACCTGACATATTTTGGTATTTTGGTTGTAGAAGTCTTGTATGCACCCGAGTTTTATCAGTATGCATGATATATAGCATGAGGACGTGACATGAGGTATTTTATTTAGCTTTTATTACCAATCATTCATCTTCAGCATAATCCTCTAGTAGGGTAGTGGAGAGGGGGGGGGTTCCCTATGCCCATCCAGGGGAGAACGTTGGGTGCTGGGAAGACACCCAGAACAGTGCGCCAATCTATATCTGGGCATACACTCACTCACCCACACTCTATATGGGGCATTTGATTTACCTTAAATCCATGTTTATGAAGCGGAGAACCCAAGGAAACCCATGCAGACACGGGGAGAACATGGAAACTCCCCAGTGCTGAGAGGTAGATGTGCTTGGGAGCATTTATGCACTAAGCCCTGGGAGCTATAAGTAGAGGCAGGTGAGTCACACCTGCTCTCCGATTACCCACGGGCTCAGCTAACCCCAAGAATCAAACGTGTAATTCTGAACTGAATCAGTGCACATCTAAAAATTTGTCACAGTTAAACCTGCTAAATTCATGAATTCATTCTTGATGCCATAATCCTGATATCATGTTACAGCTTGACTTTATTGCATGACACGTTAACACGAAAACAATAATTAAATGTTTGCCATGAGTACCATGAAGTAGGCTTTCCTGATGATAAGCAGCCTTTGTTTCACCTTCCCACTACTGTGGTAACTGACTGGCTCTAAATTGAGAATATGAGAAGCGAGAAGCTGAATAAGAATGCATAATAGACAGTCTTCCCAACATTCAAGTGGGCTGAGATGTCATATGCAGTCACAACAATGGTTTGAAAGTGAGTCAGAACAAAAGGGTTTCGCTCTGGCTGACATCCTGAATAGCACAGCTCGCTTTCCTGACGATCTCAGCTCATCAGACGAAGGGTTCTCACATTGTTAGCCTGCATGTTCTTTTTTTAATAAAGTTCCTATGCTGCTTACAATCCAATGCTAATATTTATTTCCAAATTAAATGTGGCTAAGGGGTAGCATGACTGCATAGCGGTTATTACATCCGCCTGTCAGCACTGGGACAAGGTGAAGTGGCTACTCTAAATTCCCACGGTCTAAATTGCCCCTATATGGTGTGTGTATATCTGTGTGAGTGAGTGTGTGCTCAAGGATAGATTGATGCCCTGCCCAGCGTCCAAAATATTCCCCCCTGAATGGTTGTGAGGAACCTCCCCCATGGTCGTAGTAGAGGACCAAGAGTATAATGAGATGAGATTGATGTGGTAAAGATTATGATCAATAACTGCATCATCAATGTATTGATGTGTATCCTAATAAACAACCCCAATAAACTTCTCCTGCTTCTCTCAGCTGTTTCCATTAGGGTCGCCACAGTGGGACGATCCGCATGTTCGACTTGGCTGAACTTTACCCAGCCTTGGCAAAGGAATCCCAAATGCGGATGCATCTGCAGTTGTTTAGAGGGGTGTCAAATTTTGATTATGTGAATAAAACTCAAACACATTTTAGTCTCTTGCACTTGTGCATCATGTGGTTGGGTCTGCCTTGCCATGCCGTGCCCTTTAACAACTAACTTACCAAATCTGAAAGTTGTGGGGTGGTCAGTCTTTAAATGCAAAAATCCAAAAAAATGTTTATATAAACATAATTCATAACCACAGAAGAATTAATAAGCAACATTCATGACTGGTACACCTGGAAACATGACCACATCCTGCTACATATTGCAGTTGGCCACAACTCTAACCTGCTGTGGTTGCTGAAGTCTGATGCCCTGATTGGTTTCCCTTCCTGCCCCTGTTTATAGTGTTAGTTAAAAAATGAGGCAACATTAATAGCATCACTGTGCAAATCATCATATTTCTGTTTCAAAATTAAGTCAAGTTCTCGATTCAGCTTCAAACCTGAAATTCGAAAATGGCTCACTCATGCCAAGTCTCATTAACATGCACATGTATGGAAATTTCAAGTTCATATTAAACATCCCTACCTTTCTATAGACCAGCATATTGGGAGAGTCGTCCAGCTCTCCATTGCTGTTCTGGACAACGCTGTTGGTTTGTGCCATGTTAATCCAGAACCACTGATCAACAGCTTCTCCAGAAGACTGAAGCTGGACCTAAAGGAACAAAAAAATGAATGTAGGCACTACACCACTGGATAGACCAGGCTTTACGGTTGGAGCTGGTCAGTCTAGCTTTTGGCACATAGGTCTCAATAATCACTGCTTCTTTTCTTTCCCGAACTAATTATCCAGAATACCCAACATACCATTACAGGTGTCTCAACCACTTTTGCACAAACACAGGGAAATCCGTACAGCTAGTACAACATACAAGGTAAAGGGATTTAGTTTTGATTTATCTTTAATAATAGAGCCAGTTAAAAACGCAGCATGGTGCAAAGATATACGGTCACGTCAACATGACCTGAACGTCATCTTTAAACGGACGGATGCACACATGTACGAGGGGCAGCCTGTCAATCACTGTCCATGTTGCAGCCTCACTGTTGGCACCACGGCGAGGTGGAAGGATGTCTGCGTTCAAAAAGACGCGCAACTGAGCGCCATTGTGGCAGCGTTGGTCATCGTTTCAGCACCGCAGACAGCTCCGAACCTGCAACCGCCTTCTTACAGAAACAACAAAGCCGTCCGTCCGTCCGTCGCTTCATCCAGCAGCGTAACGAAGCAGCTCTGCGGCCGGCGGCGCGCCACTCACCTCACAAAGCGAGAGGAAGCCGGGATCGCGTCAGCTGGCCGACATGGAAGAGCGCCGCTCGTAATGATGCATCGGAAGCGTCGGCGGATCCGCGGCTCGCACTGACCAACTGCACTCCACTCCGCGCGCGGCTCGCTAAAGGACGGCAGGGCGCGCGCACCGGCAGCCACGCGGGAGCGCGCAAGTCGCACACGCGCAGTCCAACCCAGCGCCAGTCCCACGCGCGCGCGCGCGCGAGAGAGAGAGAGAGAGAGAGAGAGAGAAAGATGAAATGAAGAACGTGATTGGGAATGCCACATATAACATGAGGACTCAACTCTTCACATCAATATAACTGCTCACAAATTCACAAATAAATAACTTAAAATGAATGAACGTGCTACACCTGCACACCACACATTTATATATATATATAAAAGGACAGGGCGCCAGTCCATCGCTGGGCACACACTCACTTACACATTCTATATTAGGCAATTTGGAGAATTCAATTGACTTGATTCATGGTTTTTTTTGGACTGTGGGAGGAAACCGGAGGAAACCCACGCGGACACGGGGAGAACATGGAAACTCCGAACCGGGAATCCCTAGCGCTGAGAGGTGAATGTGCTCTTCACCACTAAGCCACCATAATTATTTTATTTAATTATATATACAAGTTATACGTTAAATAATAAATACTATAATTTAATGTTATTATTACAATCATAATTATAATAAATCATAATAATAGTAATAGTAGTATTTATTATAATACTAAAATGGTATTATTATTAAATAGATATAATAGTATAAATAACACTTTATTATGTATTGGTTAATTCCAATCAATCAACGCTTACATGATACATTACTGCCCTCTGCTGTGCAATTTTGAAACTTGCATTATCCTTTATAAAAAAAAGCATATGCTGTTTTGAGGTTTTACTACGGCCGGTATTTTACTTTTGGCTAAAAATAATATATATTATGTTTAAAATCAGATGCCATTCATCATAGCACGGGTTATTAATATCGATTTTAACAATTAAAATGTTACAATTATACAGAGCAGGTATTGTTTGGTCCTGACAAACAGTGAACAGAGAACCAACAGAACACTAACAAAAACAAAGAAAACAGATGCGCTACAGTCTGTAATTGTAAAAAGTCCATCTATATGGTAAGTGAAGGAAATAGACAACGAAGCAATAAAGGGGTGTCCAAACTTTTGACTTGTAGCAAACTTCAGAGAGTATCATTTTATAATTTTTATGTAAAATTGGTGGCTTAGTGGTTAGCACGTTCGCCTCCCAGTGCTAGGGATTCCCGGTTCGAATCCCCATCTGGGTGGAGTTTCCATGTTCGCCCCGTGTGGGAAACCGCGTGGGTTTCCTCCGGTTTCCTCACACAGTCCAAAAACATGGATCAAGGTGAATTGAATGCTTGCCCCATATAGAGTGTGTCTGTGTGAGTGTGTGCCCAGCGATAGATTGGCGCCCTGTCCTGGGTGTATCTGCCCAGCGCCCGAAACGCTCTCCTCTGGATGGGCATGGGGAACCCCACCGCGACCCTAATATAGGATAAAGCTGAAGGTAATGAATGAATGAATAAATAAATGGAGTGTAAAGACAGAACGCTGCAATGATCCTCTGAACAAAAACTGCACTAACAAAAATTTTGCAGGCGTCACGTGGAATCCTTGTTATTAAAGGGTTGTGGAAAAAGAGACATTCTGATTGGACCAGCAGATGTCAATCATTATGCTTTCAACGAATAGGAGAAACCCTAAAGCACAACGACTCAAGTTTTGTCTTTGCGTATTTTTAAATTGCTTCATAATTTGTGATGTTTTTTTTTATTCGATCGATCCGATAAAACTTGTTTTCCTCACTTGAATATTTAATAGCAAGCGCAGTGTTGGGTGTCTTGAAACCACGGTCGAATTCAATCCAGCTAGGTGAATACACACTGCACTAGGAAGGGCGTATCGGTCCTATGCTTCCTTTTACAAAATAGGGCACCTACGTAGGGATTAAGGAATGTTTTGGAACCCAACCAAGGAAAGCGTCGTTTGGCTTCTTCGGTCGAGTCGTACGGGGCTGTTGTTGGAAAAAGAACTTTCAACTCAGCGGAGGAAAGGAAAATGGTTTCGGGGATTGTTTCCAGAGCGGTTGTGTGAGTCTCCATACATTTCCTTTTATGTAAAAATGTTTTTCTGTGTTTGTTACTGTGAAGGTTTTAGGTTTTGTAACTTTATACGAGGTAGCTTTGAGCTAACTTGCGAATACACTGTGCTCGATGACAAGCATGTAAAATCTAATAGTGACAACTTAAACATCGATTATCTTATTCTATCTACTTTAAATACACGTAATTGTCCTTGTCTTTCTGTAATCATGGTTGTTATAAACGTGTCTTGTCGGTAAAAGAGCTTTGTGTGGCTGCAAATAAATCAAACGTAAGAACTGAGGGGTAGCGCTGACTTTCCTTTAAGTTTTTTCTATAATATTTTTGGAGATGGCTTTACTTCAAAGGTAAATACGAGAAGTTTGAGTCATTATAAAGGTCATCATTAAAACCGTACATAAAAACAGTATGTTCAAATGTATGATGACGTCAGACATTCACACCCAGTTGGGACGGGCAGCACACACTGCAGGTATGTTCCTCCTTTACACTTTTTAAAGGGGTGTCCAAAAAATTTTATGGGTTTGTGAACAGACTACCAAAGCAGCAATTGAGAGGAATTTATAACGAACCACACTGAGTTGGATGCTATTTTGAATAAGTGATGGCAGCACACTGCAATCCCAAGATTCGTCTTATGCTGAATCACATGATCAAGATGAGAAGGAATAGCAAAAAAATCTACAGTGGAAAATAGACAATGAAGCAAGAAGGCACATCGCCAAAGGCACACAACACATCCAAACTTTCAAATGGTACTGTATGTAGACGCTGAGAACAGATTTTGACATTACTAACCCTTACATAATGGACATAAGATCAAATAATTAGCACTCAGCAGTATTTTTGTGTGGATTATACTTGGTGATCGAGGAGATGTAGCAGTTTGAGGTGACGTAGAAGGATATTCAGGACAAAATGAGATGGAGAATACCGTTACTGGATATAATAGAAAAATAGTTTTATTGACCTCTCCACCTGTGACAGTGTTGTTGTATCCTGCTCAAAGGGCAGTGATTATCTAATGAAATTAAGGATAAGGCAGCCACATCACTATAAAAAAAAGGGCTGGGCCTATGTATTAACATTTTTATTATTGTGATCAAAGTTCTAAACAGATTGTGGATACTTGCAGTACTTAAAAACTTTGACCAATTACATGCAATTACAAAAAGTATGATCAGATTGCATCATTGTGATCATATTTCTAACTGTTTTAAATGTTACATTCTTGTGTTTGTTGCAAAACTGAAAGGTTAAAACATTTAAAAAAGAACCTACTGCACATGGAACCCGACATGGAACTTTCTGTTGCCTCGAGTCATCACTGACTATAGAGTTGCTGTGCTGTAGAGGGTTAATTCTATTTGGTAAAGATAAACCCAATTAGAAACCGATGCCTGAAGCACACTCACAAACAAGTTAGGACAGAGACTAAATTAAACGGACAAGTTAATATTTGTAACACTAATCTACATTAAACAATTTAACTGGTAACAGACGAGGTTATTAAAAATTATTACAAAAAGGAGCTTGCACTGAAGGGTTGGTCTCTGCAAAGCAAGGGTAGACAAGAAATCTTCATTTTGGGTCAAACATTATGAGAAAAATTCCCTGATCCACCCTCACTGCTCATACGAGCATCGCCTTAAAAATAAAAGACTGCTGCACTGAGGAGAAGCCGGAAGCTTGTGTCATAGGGGGCTATGTTTACGTGCCTCGGACCAGCACGGAGACGACTTGCTGCACACTATCCTCTTCAAGTACAAATAGGAAAACCTTACATGCCCCACTGCACCTACACAGCCAAATAACAGCCTATGCTGGACCCAAATAGGGGCAGTGAGCTACATGCATGAAGGGGTTAAGATACACAGTGAATCATGGGCAGGTCACCCTGTGTGATGTGGTGTGAAATAGCCACATTCTGTAATGTCCCAGTGCTAAATGCTCGGCGCAATGAGCTTGAAATCAGGCCGTACCTGATGGTTCGCAAGGAGCATTGCTTTCCTGATCCTTATTGGCTGAACATTCCAAGAACCGAAAGAACAGCTAATTGTGTACACCATTATAAAACCAAACATGGCATGACTTAAGTTTAACTTTAAGAGTCCGCCTTCTTCAACTCTGCCTTAAAGATTGAACTGAACCAACCACATCCATCTTATTCATTTTAAGTCCTACGTGTCTTTAATATAAATAACTTTCTGTTTCAACTGAACTTAGTATCAAAGCCACGCAAGACTAACAACAGAGCTCACCAACAGGACCTAAGGACTTAAATGTGCTTAGCTGGGTGGAAAAACAGGCGGTCGGTGGCATTTTTCCAGCAGCCCTCCCACACCACTACACACACACACACACGGTAACAGGCAGTGCTGTCGTTCCCATGGTTACATGAAAATATACTGGCATGTGTGATTTCTCTCTAAAGCTGTTCTGTCCCTCCACTGTTCACTACAGTCTCATATATAATTAAAGCACCGCTGGGGAAATTTCATGTTTTATTGAGTTTCTGAGTGAAAATAGAAAAAAGAAATCTTCATGCTAGAACTTCTGCAAATCGTAATACTCTGATCACCACATTAAGAACCTTAGGGTGGAAGTTACTAATGTAGAAAATACACTATTACCTTTTTATCCTCTCTGTTAAAATTTGTGATGTGTGTATGTGTATAATTAACATTGCTCTGTTCTCCTGCTCATGTTTCAGGCTTGTATTCGGGTTTCTGTATCCAGCATACTATTCCTACAAGGCTGTCAGAACAAAGAGTGTAAAAGACTATGTAAGTTTATTAAATCTTAATTCTTTGGTCATTTTGTTACTTATTTATGGTACTTGTACTCACTAAGAATTTTTAGTATCTTTGCCGTGCTAGTACTGAGCAGAGCCTCCATTTGCCTCAAACCACCATCAGGAATCGTCTATGTGTGTTTCCTTCCTTAGGTGCGGTGGATGATGTATTGGATTGTCTTTGCTCTGTATACTGTTGTTGAGGCCATCACTGATCTCTCCTTGGCATGGTAACCCTTTCTCTGTGTCTCTGTCCATCTGTATTACACACAATCATATTTCTCATGTATTAATGATTGTGTATTATTATTATATTAGTAATAATACTAATGTATCATTATACATTAAGTTAACATGACTTTCTATCTGCAGGTTTCCTCTTTACTACGAGCTGAAGATGTGCATCGTGATCTGGTTGGTGTCGCCCTATAGCAGAGGGGCCAGTTTGATCTTTAGGAAATTCCTGCACCCACTGCTGTCCTCTAAAGAGAGGGTACACACATTTATCTTCAGAGTATTATGAATTAGTCTTCTGCTAAATGCCTCTAACGCAGCAGGACAGCATGAACGTGATGCTGTGGTTTAAACAGAGGCATGATGAGATACGAACTCATTGTTATTCTCTCTTAGGAATCAGTGTAGCCCCTCGTCATGGACCGTAGCATCTTTAATGTGATTTTAGTCATTCATGTGAATAAGAGGCAATAATTGGCCAGTGGCTCAGTAAATTAATTTAAAATACAAGAAAGGAAACCTGTTTTAAACATACGATTATAAAATAGTAAATAAAACTATTTTATAGGGTTTACTTTAATCATGCATATTTATTTTTAATGCTATAATGGATCTCTGTGTCTGTCTGTCTCTGTGCATTGTGCTGCAGGAGATAGACGATTATATTATTCAGGCCAAGGAGAAGAGTTATGAGACCATGGTGAACTTTGGCAAGCAAAGTCTGAGCATTGCAGCCACTGCTGCGGTCACTGCTGCAGTCAGGGTAACACACACATACACACAAACACATACATTCAAATTAGCACAACTGCATTTATGTACATGTGCAGACTTGCATACATAAACAAATGAGCAGCACTGTAGTTGCTAGGGCAACTAAATGAGTTATTTATACCGATTTTATGAAGTAACTCAAAGCTCATTACCCTGCGTTTATTTATTCTTATTTATTAATTTGACACCAATATGTGGCAATATACAGCATCCTGATACAGCACTGCTACAATTCAGCAAAATATGTTACAGTGAGTCTTTAAGTAAAATATAAACTGATCTTCAGATAAAAAAGTAACATTAGTTCTGATGTAGGAAGAAAAATGACTAGCACCCTAACTATTGAGTTCAAAACAGATATATTAAAGCTTCTTCTTATAATATTAATGTGTCATCTAATTAAAAAATGAGGTCACTTTAGTTGTATACTTTATCATATTTTTTATTGGCAGGGGTTCAAACTCATTTGTGTAACTGTAGGTGTAAGATTTAATGTTATGCAGCTAAAGCCATCTGAATTTAAACTACCTTTGCCCTTCTTGTCATTTCTGCTTGGACTTTCATTTTTGTCCGATTCTTTTGTCTCCTTGCCTTTTAAACGCTGCTTTTCTCTCTGCTTCTCCCTTCTTCTTTCTGCATTAGCCTAACCCCATAACGGTATCTATAACAGACTAAAGGTGGAGCTTCAGGTAACATGTTGATTTTTTTCTGCTTATTTACTGCTTTACTATAAGAAATTTGTTGACTACAAAATGCTGCATGTGTTACACATTAACTAGACCAGATCCTGTAATGTTCTTACAGAATAATATAACTTCCTTACCTACCTCATTTACTGATTTACTATAAATAATATAACAACTAATATAATATATTTGGTCATTTAGCAAGTAGCCCAACTTGGTTAGGGTCAGAACACAGGGTTGGCCATACAGTCCACAATTCTAGGAACATCTCATTTTAAAAGTCAGAGATAAAGCTAGACTAATTCAGTTTAATGCCAAGTTGGAAATAAACCAATACTCAAAAAATTATATTAAAAGAATATACAAAAGAATTCTGATTTCCTTCACCCATTTGTCTGGGCTTGGGACTATGAGTGCTCTGATATCTCCTCTTTTAAAGACTGGCACAATGTAGTGTCTGCAGTGGCCAGGGTAGTGGACAAATTACAGAACACAATTTATTTAAAATAAAAAGGTTCAGTGCAGCGGGTATAGTTCTTTTAAGGAATTAGCTTGCTGTTTATATTTCCATAAATGGTACATGATTTTAAAAAAATGTATTGCCTATTACACATTACTATAAATGTGAAGTATAATCTGGATCAAGTCTCATGAGTTATGATTTCACAGGGACAGGGGGCCATCAGCGAGCGTCTCAGGAGTTTCAGTATTCCTGATCTCACCCAGGTTCCTCCAGATCAGTCCGGGTTAATCAGAGCCTCCCTACGGGCTGATCCGAACCCCAGCTATGAGGGTCAAGGTAGGTTGCACAGTCTGCGCACTCTGAGTTCAGGATTAAAAGTTAATTACTTTATCCTTGATTTAATATATGATATATTTCCAAAGTATAAATTCATAGTAATTAACCCTGTAAGAAATATGCTAAAGTAAACAGGTAAATTGAGCCAAATCCTAATTTAAATCTTTTGTATTTTTCTATTTAAAGGTTACTATAAACATGAGGAGCTCGGCAGGGAAGTGGATGGAATGTACACTGAGGACGACTCATTAAAGGGTCTGAACAGGTCTCAGAGTGTCCGGATCACTCGTTCCAAGGTTGTCCGCAAAGAGGTGTGTAAAGATATAAATACATATTCATTTATTTATTATAATAAATAACTATATATTTATTTATTTATTACACATACACACACCTTAGAGAGTGTGTGCACCCTACACAACATCAATATTAAAAAAAAAAATTATAAAGAGTGCATATCATTTGCTGTATGCAAATGAAGCTGCTGCACTGACCATGCTGAGACACTGGGGGAGCCCTTGTCCTCTCAAACCATTTAAAAAGGGCAGGGAGCTAAGAGGCAAGAGCTGTGCTGCACATTTTAGAGAGAAATGCAAATGGACTACTGAGTGACAACACTACATGTGCTGCTCCTAACTCCCCACCACCACCCCCAGGAAATTCTGTAAAATGAGCAAATGTAATTTAATGACATAATGCAAAAAATGTATTTGAAATATTATGTAATAGGTAATGATATATAAACTTTATCAAATCTGTGAAGCAGACTAAAGCAGAAAGTCCAAATGTGTATGTTGTCATGTGGATGTTCTCATGAGAGTATTCACTCTGTGTTTCTGTGTGTGTTTGTATACACACAGCCTCGTTATGGTTCCCTGAAGGTCAAGACTAGACGGCGGCCGATGATCACCGCCAGCACATTTGAACAGCCCTGATCGACCTGAACCACAGCAGGGAGTTTTGTGTGTCTTTGCATAACAAATGAACGCCTTTGGTTCTGAAACCAGCCTGCTGAGATCCTCAGACCTAACAGTAGTCATTCTAAAGCATATGAGGATCATCTGTATATAGGAGTTGCTGCCTCATGTTTACTGTGACTGAGACTGATGAGGTTCAACAAAAACAAACTGTAACACGCACATGGAGTCTTAACATCACCAGGACCATCCTTTCAGAACATGCACAACAAATGCATCTGTAAAGTGGCCTGGTCATCTCACAGTACCTGAGGAGACAATTTAAAATGCCCCAGTCCTTTTGTAGATCGGTCCATGAGCAGACCTGATTTTCCTGTAATAACAAGCCTTTTACATACAGGTATGTGGAGCCCCTGTATGACCTTAATATTCAGTAGATGAAAGGCAGGTTTTGGACAGAGAGGAATATAAGCAGACCTGCTCATTCTGTAGCTGCATGGGTCTTACTCGACTTCTACTGCTCACCTGTGAAACAACCACACCCCTTTGTACCACATGAAAATGTCTTTCACGAACAGACCTGGTTATTTTGTAACACATCCGAGGAAACTTAACCTGTACCCAACACCTGAGGACTGACCACGCTTCCTGCACCACCCGAGGATGTCGTATATGAACAGATCTGGTCATTCTGTAACACTCGTAATTTTGTATGAGTCTTACCTGACCTGTAATGACCACCTGAGGACTGGCCACACCTCCTGCACCGATGTTGTAGATGAACAGACCTGGTCAGAGCTTTAAAAAAAAAAAGTGAAAATCCTGTACTTACTCTTGCTTGGCCTGTAATGCACAACCGAGGACCACCTGAATATATTATATAAGACATCCACTTCAACATTCCAGTTAGGGGTGCGAAACTAAAACTGAATGGGTCCTATTTTGACCCTCTTTTTTAATTGTATTGTGTTTTTTAACTTTTTCTTTAAAGGTGCAGTAAGCAACACTTTAGCTTTAACAGTAAAAACCCTACATTCAGTGCTTTCTTGAAAACTCACCCAGCAGTCACAGATGCTGCACCCCACCTCTAATTAATTAACTGGATTAAACCTACTGTTATGTGGTGCACCCACAACGTTTGTTTTTCCATTTACAGACACGAAGAGATTCTGAATTGACTTGATCGATACAGCGTCTTGGTTTCATTGCTTTCTATTTTAAGCACTTTATTCATTATATCACTGTGATCTCTAAGCAAAACATTGTAACCTATCAGTGTTGGTAAATAGTAAAAATGGATTGATGTAAATTTACAAGCCGTTGGAGGTAACAGTTGGGAGAAGTAGCTTAGTCTGGGTGTTAACATTTTGTTAGATTGGCTTTAATTGTTTACACCCAAAGACATAACATGTTTTACATTGTGTTTTAAAATTAAAACAGCTTTTAATTATAGAATGTGCTTTACATACCTTGTGTCCAGTCAGTTCAGTCATTTCCTGAATATCATACTGCCTGCTTCACACTGTATCTGTGTGAATAAGAAACGTGTGTGAGTTCATGTGCTCTTTGTTTAGAAGTTTCATTTTCTTTGTGCATTTTTTTTGTCCACAAAATTGTATTACAATGCTTTCAATAAATTTGTTTATATCATATACTGTACTGGAAAACTTATTAATGAAAGCAGTGATAGTGTGTCCTACTCTTAAAACTGCATTTTAAGCATCAATTTTGTACAAAATCCCTAAAAAGATTCTGAAATTTAGTTTTAAATATGACACAGGTCTTCAGCATCTGAATATTAGTACATTTCCATTAGCACACTCTCAACAAGACACTGATTGCAGTGTATTAAAATGTCAAGGTTGTAACTAATACATATCTCATGTATGTGTTGGATGGGGGAGATCCAACAAGATCTAACAAGCTGATGAGTGTCATAGTTAGACATTCACATACTTGCATTCTAATGCAGTTTGGAAAAGCAGCTGTCATTTCATTTGAGTCTGTTTCAGCTTTAAAGTACATACTATTCTGTATGTATTCTGATAAAAGTCTTAATTGTTTGTTCTGAGATGTAATTAATGAGTTTTAGAACTGACATTAAAGCATTATTTCACTGGCAGGTTTAGTACTGGGATAATTATATGGTAGCATGTGTTGTGGTTTGTGAGCTTTCCTCATAAATTGTGTGTGTGATGAAATGAAAAATTTATGACTCCTAGGATCTTTTCCATCTCACTCGACTTCTACAAAAGCCTGGACCCATTTGAAATAATAGAACCAGGTTTTAAAAATATAATTTTCATGTTTATTACAAAGCAATACTGGCAATTCAACTCATGATGGCAGTAACCTACTACATTTTAACAAGATTTATTCATTCATCCATCCATTATCTTCCGCTTTATCCTATATTAGGGTCGCGGGGGGCGAGGGGAGGGGGCATCCAGGGGAGAACGTTTCGGGCGCTCGGCATATACACCCAGGACAGGGCGCCAATCTATCGCTAGGCACACACTCACTCAAACAGACACGCACACAAACACACTCTACATGGGGCAATTTGGAGAACTCAATTGACTTGATCCATGTTTTTGGACTGTGGAAAGAAACTGAAGAACCCGGAGGAAACCCACACGGACACGGGGAGAACATGGAAACTCCACCCAGATGGGGATTCGAACCGGGAATCCCTAGTGCTGAGAGGAGAACGTGCTAACCACTAAGCCACCAAGCTGCCCCTCAACAAGATTCATTTCAATAAAAATTTATTTTATTTAAAGTTTAAAAATTGTTCTGTACATAGTTTGTGTTTTTTCCTAAACTAGTAAATGTGTCTTAATACAATTGCTAAGCTGGTTAGCAGTACCATCAGCCTAAACCTAAAATGATGAAAATGGTTAAATAAGCTTAAAATAAGTTATGTATTCTGTTTGTCATTGCTGTTTTTATGTAATCAAGTAATCAAGCAAAAATTGGAGTTGTAATCGTTTGAGGAGCTGATTAGCAAGAGGGTCTGCTGTCTATCAATCAGTATTAAATTGTGATACAGTATTAGCTGCATAATGTGTTTTAGTTAATACTATTAGAGAGAACTGCGTAACTGGACCCCCTAAGGCCTGAACAAACACATGATTTTCAGTACGCACTGCTTGGACCTCTAAATATTATTCATTCATTCATTCATTATCTTCCGCTTATCCTCTATTAGGGTCGCGGTGGGGTCCAGGGGATGGATGCCCATCCAGGGGAGAACGTCTCGGGCGCTGGGCAGATAGACCCAGGACAGGGCGCCAATCCATCGCTGGGCACACACTCACTCACATACACACTCTAAATGGGGCAATTTTTTGAGAATTCAATTAACTTGATCCATGTTTTTGGACTGTGGGAAGAAACCGGAGAACCCGGAGGAAACCCACGCAGACACGGGGAGAACATGGAAACTCCACCCAGATGGGGATTCGAACCGGGAATCCCTAGCGCTGAGAGGCGAACGTGCTAACCACTAAGCCACCATGCCGCCCCTCTAAATATTAAAAAATCAGAAGTCTGCCATGAAATCAAAATGGTATTTGTAAAACTATTCTCGCCACTAGGTGGAGACATTGTGCTTTGATCTTAACCTCTTTCATTATCCGGATCAGACTTAAATATACTAAAGAATTATCCATATTATCTATACCAGAGTATACATGCCATTTAAAGAGCATGTAATTCTACCACAAATTAAATTAAAAATGCTGACATCAACTCTATCCACCCTGGCCATGCTGTCTGCAGAGTCACCGCAGCAGTAGTTGGATATAGCATTTAGTACCCAGATAGCACACAGATGTGGTCCACTGCTGGCACTGGCACAATGTGCATAAAAAAATAATAAAATAAGAAAAATAAAAAACATTGACATGGCCGGCCCACATGCATCTGGTGCACACTGGGCAGACATTTGGCACTGCTATCTATTTGTGATCCACAAAAAAACAGCCCAAATTTTCCAGAAAAGCATCTGGTAAAGATTCCATGTAAGTTACCTGAAGTGACTGATATGCACCAGATTAGGGCCACACATGTGGCCCCCAGGCGCTATCAAACTCGGAATGTGGGCCAGCTCTGGATCAGTATAATTTCGCTGTTGGAATACAGCATGTAGTACAGAGGTATCCTCATGGACAGAAGGGACATCATTTGTGTTGGGAGAGTTTAAACATTACATCAGAGTGGACTGAATAAATCAGAACTCCAATCAAATTCACCTAGGACAAATTATCTGACGATATCTGGCCATTATTTCATCATAAGTGAGAAAATTTGGGACGGACTAACATGTAGCATGTCTGAATACTGCAATTGAAAAGTTGTGATCTGTATCTGAGGTGCCAATCAAAGCACATATGAAATTACCTGGACGCACAATCATAAACAAATCTGATTTGTCTATCATCTGTCCCTGTTATTCATCGTTGAAAACTTTCCTGGCGGAGAAGCCTGTGTAAGCATGTGGAAATGTGTATGTGTTAATCCTTTCTTCTGTATGGCCTGAAGGTATGAGTATTGAAATGGGGAAGCACTTACCCAAGGTGACCCCCCACGCCAATGAACTTAAACAGGAAACATTAGGATTCGGCTGCTTTTAATTCCTTCGTGCGGACAAGCCACATTTTAATAACATGACAAATTTTTAGGAAATTGAAATCTTTGAGGGCAGCACGGTGGCTTAGTGGTTGGCATGTTCTCCTCTCAGCACTAGGGATTCCCGGTTCGAATCCCCATCTGGGTGGAGTTTCCATGTTCTCCCCGTGTCTGTGTGGGTTTCCTCCGGGTTCTCCGGTTTCCTCCCACAGTCCAAAGGCATGAATCAAGTCAATTGAGTTCTCCAAAATGCCCCGTATAGGGTGTGTCTCTGTGAGTGAGTGTGTGCCCAGCGATAGATTGGCGCCCTGTCCTGGGTCTATCTGCCCAGCGCCCGAAACATTTTCCCCTGGATGGGCATGGGGAACCCCCCCCCCCCCCCCCGCGACCCTAATATAGGAAAAAGTGGAAGAGAATGAATAAATGAATGAATAATGCATAATACAAAGATATTTTGATCAGGTGTAGAAATCTGAATTTGTCTCATCAGTTTTTTGCAGGCGGCAAGAAGGATGGTGGAGAAAAAAAAAAAACAATGTCTAATTCACTCGCAATTCTCTTTCGGTTTTGGTCATGCTGTATTGAATACTTTACAAGGTTTTCAAAATCAACACTTTTTGTAGTTTTATGGTTGTTAACTTTAAAACCTTGGAATGCAACGATCCTCAACTGCATATAGGTGTAAAGGTCAGGTGTCACATAGTTGACACTATTTTTATTATTTACATGACGTTTCACACCCTGTGTTCTCAGCATTCTGTCTCTCTCCTCTTACTGACTGTCGAGCTGTACATCTGCAGCTTGTGGTGTTGATCTGGTTGGGGAGTCAAATAGGAGACTTACAGATTTCAACAGAATTATCCAAGCAGTTGGAAATGGTAAATACTAATATTTTTACAGGGCAGCATGTTGGCGTAGTGGTTCCAGGTTTAAATCCCAATCTGGATGGAGTTTCCATGTTCTCCATTTGTCCACATGGGTTTCCTCAAACAGTCTAAAAACATTTATGAAAAGCTGCTCTAACGTGCTCATATATGTTTGACCCCTATATAGTGTATGTTTGTATGTGTATCTGTGTTGGGTATATCTGTCCAGCACCCTAAACATTATCCACTGGGATGGCAGGGTGAATCACCCCCATGATCCTTGTATAGAATGGGGGGGGGGGGGGGGGGGGGGGGGGGGGGGGGGGGGGGGGGGGGGGGGGGGGGGGGGGGGGGGGGGGGGGGGGGGGGGGGGGGGGGGGGGGGGGGGGGGTATATATATATATTTTTTTTTTTTTTTTTTTTTTTTTTTAATAAAAAAATACAAAATTCTACGTATTTTCCTGTTTTATTTTCTTGTATTTTCCATCACCTATTTTATTTCTCCAGTCGCTTTGCCTTAACATGACCCTTCAGCCTGCTTTTGTCACACACCACCTTGTTCTCTCTCTTTGTCCTATAGAGGAATGTGTTCGGACCCTTGTTTCTCACTCTTGCTTGACGTTAACTGCCTCATTCATTCCTTCTGCCTTTAAATCTCTCCTTCTCTCACTTCCTTCCGTCTCTCCCGCTGAGCTGACCCACACTCTGTTCTCGTCCTGTCTCTTCTGTTTGGCCTCAGTAATCCGTCCTTCAATACCCAAAGGTCTAGACCCCCCAACTTATACTGGCGATCGGGTTCCTGAGGCCTCCTTTTCATTTTTCTTTTCATTTCTTACCTCCCTCTTTCGTTTTCAAGTTTATATGGGTTTGCTCGAACATTCTACAAATAATAGATGAGCAATGGGGGGCAAATAAGGAACCAGTGATGGACTTATAACGACCTGGCTTGATTTAAGCATCTATGGCGAGCTGAATAAAAATGGCAGAAGTGTTTGAAATATTGATAAAAATAAGACACTTAGAGCTTGTTGAACTAAAGATGGACCCGTTCATTTATGTTGTAACCCATCCTTACTTGCAAAGACTGAGTATGAACTAAGAATTCACCAAAGTCTTAATCTTCATGACGTCACCTGTTTGCACTACAATCATTCATTGTGGAACCCCTCAGAACAGTTATACTGTGACCTTTACAGTTTTATATTGTCTTTCATCCAGAATACGTGTTTTATAGGCATTAGGTTTTTATATTTTGCTTAAATATCACAATTACATTCAGTCATTTAGCAGACGCTTTTATCCAAAGTGACTTACAAATAAAAGAACAACACAAGTCAGTAGTTACGGAAAAAAACATCTACACTGTAGAATTATCAAATGATGATAAGCCGATTCTGCATCCCTTTTTATTTATTTTTTGCTTTTTTATATCAGGTGTTTGGGGAAGAGATGTGTTCTCAGTTGTTTCTTAAAGATAAATGACTCCACCTTACAGACGGAGTTGGGAAGATCGTTCCACCATTTTGCAGTGGAGAACGCTACAGAGTGAGAATTGGCACCACATTAAAGATGGAACCCTACAACCACACAACCCTAATCTAGAATAAAGAAGAAGATAATGAGATGAGATGCAAGATACTTTTGAGGAATAAGATTGGTCATCATTACACACTGCACTCAATCGTGTTAAAAGCATAGTGACCTTTCTCCATTTTTAATACCGAAAGTCAGGTCTTATTTAGAATCGAAATGAGAGTGTATTTTTTGCACCCAAGCCAGGAAAAATCTGAATACTGAGAGTTTATGTCTAAAAATAAGGTGTTCTCATTAAACTACAGACCAAAACATGCACATAGTTTATGAAATATTGTGCTTTGAGGTTTATGAGAAGCTATTTTACATAGATGTTTAGACTATGTCTGGATTATAGATGAAAGCATGAGACTAAAAAATTTGTGTTTTGTTTGTGGCTTTGGACATTTGTGTAGGTCTGCGAAGACATAGAATCCAAAAAAAAGTTCTGTTACTCAGAAGAGCAAATTTGCTTTTACCCCAGTAACCGCCATTCAATTGTCCTGGTTGATGGTAATACTAACAGGCTGCTTTGGAACGTCACTGTTACTTTCCACTAGAAAGTATGTAACCTTGTGCAATGGTCACAGTTTCTTGCATGTTGTGTCTGGCGAAGGTAAAGGCAAAATCCGTGATTATTAAGAACAGTCCTAAGCCAAAATCAATTATGGGTTACTTTATTTTGGACTCGAAGTTGGAAGGGCAAGTTGTATTTATGAAGGGCAGCTAAAGTTCCCTAGTTCTCATCAGAATCGCACACCACAGACCTGTATATGGATTTGTTTCATGGATTATTATTTGAACTGGATCCTTCGACAAAAACTGATTTTTGCAAGGAATTTGAGATTCACTCAAAGGCCTGAGCAATTGAGTTAAAGGCTACTTTGAAAAAACATTTAATGAAGTATAAACTCAAACCGGCACGGTGGCTTGGTAGTTAGCACGTTCGCCTCTCAGCACTAGGGATTCCTGGTGTAAATCCCCATCTGGGTGGAGTTTCCATGTTCTCCGCGTGGGTTTCCTCCGGGTTCTACAGTTTCCTCCCACAGTCCAAAAACATGGATCAAGTCAATTGAGTTCTCCAAATTGCCCCATATAGAAGGTGTATGCGTGCATGTATGTGTGAGTGAGTGTGTGCCCAGCGATAGATTGGCGCCCTGTCCTGGGTGTATCTGCCCAGCGCTCGAAACGTTCTCCCCTGGATGAGCATGGGGAACCCCCCCACCGCGACCCTAATAGAGGATAAAACGGAAGATAATGAATGAATGAATAGACTCAAACCTATGCGTTGGAGCTTGGTAGGCTTGAACATGATTAGTTACTGATAAACCAACTGTTATCAGGTTTCATGATTAAACCAGTTCCATAGATGTGTTTTACATCTGGCCACAATCTTTTGTTATCTGCTGAGTGCCGTCAGCAATTAAAGCCTCTAATGCATCTCAAGCCAATAATTGGTTCCACTTGAATTGATCAGGGTTGCAGTGGTGCTAAAGCACCTGTTCCAATACTTAGAACAAACAGACTGAGAGAAGAAACCAGAGCTTTCAGACAAAATCTATGCTTCAGAGGGAGAACATGCATATGACACAAAAAAGAACCAGAAGAGGTTTACAGTGCTGCAAGCATTGTACATCTTTATTTACCAAATTCGTAGGTACATAGTCTGATTAGATTTCTACATGTCTGATGAACGCAATGATCCAAAAGAGTGTCACTTTTGGAGAATACTGGATTTCTTCTTAATATGATTACACCTGAACCCCTTCCTGCTGTAATCATGCCCTTTAAAGCATGTCTGTTGTAGTAGTCGAGAACATTTGTCTGGTTGAGTGCAAGTTTGTGCATTCATGAGCAGATTTATGAGATCGTGTGCGTGCAATCACAGCACGCTCTTTAGCTCATTCTCCTCCAGTGCCATCCAGAAGTCACTGCCCTTTATACATTTAGTGCTAATGAGCTGTAAGTATGAGGACCACAAATCTGTGCCCTTTATGCAGTGACCTAACGGGAAGAGTGGGAAACTTGCACACACTTGCAGCCGCCCGCTAGCTTTACTAATGAAAGTACGCTAGTATGGAATGCTGTGAGAGCAGGGGAGTAATTAGCAGAGAATGCAGTGTGCATGGAGCTGATTGGGCTCGGCTGCTCAATTGGGTCAAAGAGCTCAGATCGCTTGACAGGATCGGAGGGAAAAAATTGCCAAGTTTCTCGCTGAATCTGTCAGAAAAGGACCCTGTCAGGTGTGATTAGGGTGCCCTCTGAGTGCCCTGGCGATCAAAAGGTCCCAAAGACACACAAGCACACACACATTAGAGTCCCATTAGTGAACTGTATCCTTCATTATGTGGAAGCATGCCTCTGATATAATGAATGCAGCGGGCCAGAAGAGTTGGGCCTCGTGTAATTTAGCATGCATGCATGTTCATGCATATGTGGATGAAACAACACTGAGCTTCAGAAACACTGACAAAAGAGTTTGAGGTAGAATCATATGAGGTCAACAGAACATTTAAAAACATGTGAACTGTAAAACAGACAAACCCCATATACTGTAAATGTAATATAAAACCAATTACTGGAATTAAAACTGTATTTACCACAAAAAAAAACAATATTTATTACCCTAGTGCTCTCTATTATTTCTCTGTATCCTATCAAGTTGGAATTCTTGTATGTTGCTCTGGATAAAATTATCTGCATAATGAATTTATGCCATTTGTGTGAACATTGAATGAAAAATTATGACTACATTTTTGTTGGTAACCTGTTGGTTAGCAAATAAAATATACAAAACAACAAACGGATGGACCACAGTCTGTAATTGTAAAACTATACTGTCCATCTATATGATAAGGGGAGGAAAATAAACACTGGAGCAATAAGGGGGTATTTTCCTACTGTACTTTTGACCTGTACTGTATATTATGGTTCAGATGATTACAAATATTCACAAGAAATAATCACGATTATTACAATAATTACAATAATTAAATTCTAATAATTAACTATACCAAAAATGACAGAAATTGCAGGATCAATGCACGGTAGTTTATGTTAGTTATTTATTTAATGTAAACACTAAATAATATTTACTTATTAGAACAGTAGAGCACAGAGCTGTTGCTCAATATTAACACGACATACTAAATTATTTTGTGCAAAAAAATATAATTAAATCTGTGTCCCCTAAAGTACTTTTTTTTCACTATAAGAACAAAGTAAATAGACCAGGGTGCTGCAGATGTAACTTTATCTTTATTCTGTGCAAGTTTTGGTTACCTGCATAATATGTATTTTTCTTATGAAAGTCATCATGACAATGTTTGGGTGCCTTTGTGATTGATAAATTGTGACTTTTTGAATGTGATTGCAAAAACAATGAATTGTCTCACCCCCACTGTATGTATATGTACATGTGTGTGTGTGTGTGCGTGTGAACTTTCATTTAATAATGATTTCACAGGACGGAACTGATTCAATTACTGCAAAAATTATTTTAAGAAGTTTTAAACAATTCTGTAATTTACAGTAAATAATATTTTGATATCTGATGCCCTGCCTCGTTTATGCTTCTTCAAAGATTTAATTATTAATGGTAAATTTTTATATAATATCCCATTATGGCTTCTGAAAGTTTTTAAATCAGAATCATTTGATTCTTCATTTAAGAGTGATTGCTTTTGAAAGGGCCTTGTTTAGAGGACAGAAGGCAGACCACTCATTAGACAACCTTCACTCTTAAACTTGTTTGCAACAACACTAAAACAGCTATGCACAAAAACATATCCGCTGACGTCAAGCGGACTGCAGAAGAATACAGAACGGCGGGGTCATGAGGGAGAGTGTACTTGCTCATTAGAGCCTGTGTAATTAGCAGCGTTGGGAAAGAAATTGGGGGTCACTTTGTTGGTGTGCGGGTCAGGAGAACCCTTGTGTGTGTCTGTCCTTACGTTCCCACACACTCGCATTTTAATGGAGGTAATTAGAACAATGCGCTAATGACTGAGTCTGGTGTGAGCCATGAGAAAACACACAGTGATGAGTGTGAGGAAGAGTTTGTGTTGGGATACCAAGTGGAGGTGTGTCTTCTTATCATGTCCTGTGTGAGAGTAAGGTTATGAAACTGAATAGAGGATAATAGCTCGTCTGTGTTTATACCTGTTATTGCAGTCTGGTATTCCATTCAGAATTTAAAGACAAGTGATGAAAGATCAGGATTCAGACTAATTCAGACGAAAAAACTGCTGTAGCACAAACTGTGACTGGCATTAACCCTGTGGCCTGGTACAGACAGACGGAAGAACGGGAAACAAATTTGCCATTTTTAAGTTTTAGTGTTAAAAGCATCTATTTATTGTCAGTTCTACAGACACACTGATGCGGTGATAGGGTTTTTGTACGGTGGTGCTGCTGTGATTTTATTTAAATTCCTCAGAATGTGATTTCTTTAAAATCCTACTCATTTTTGCCAAAATCTTGCTTAGACCACTGTCCCAAATATGGGCATAATTAACATGGCATTGGCGAAATGACGACACCATTGCAGTAATCTATTGTTTTTTGGATTGTCTCCATGTCTAACTTATAAAAACAATTACAAACCTGTAAGAAGAGTGATATTGTGTGGCAAGTATTGCTCACAAAGCGCCTTAAGTGAATAGAGCACAAGCTTTTGCTATTGTTCTGTAGATGTAATCCCGTGCTCAGCTGTCACCGAGTCTGACCAAGTACAAACACCGGTGACTAGCCCTGAGAAAGATATAGATGGAGCTGGCGAGTGAAAAAAATCCTCTAATCTTTTAATCTTCTCATTCTTATCCCTAAATGAGTGTACTTCCACAAAAAAACCCTAATGTGTGTTAATGAGAGCGGAGAAGCCAGACACACACAGGTAGTATGTTTTGTGTGTAAGGGACTGCTTTAATCAGCTCTATTGTGAGTCCAAGTCCCTCTAATCCTTCTGTGAGTCGCTCTGTCTCACCCCCGCATGAGTCTCGTCTTTAAACTTAAGCACAGGAGGAGGAATAAATTGCTCCGATCCCTTAGATGTGCTGCCATTCCCATTTTCTCTATTCTCGTCCTATCTTTTCTGTCCTCACTCATGCACCTCATGTCCCGGTTTTCCAGCCGTGGCGCCGGAGCGGAGTGGTGATTATTCATAGGGATTTAAGGGTCTCAACCATGATGGGAAGTGAGGCTTGGAAATGATGTACACATTTCATATACTCCTTAATAAATCATTCTTTAATACCGTAAATCTCATAAAAATTTGAGAAATTTGTTATTTTTATAAAACATTAATATTTGGTCTTACACAGGGCACATTAACAGGTTGATTTGGTCCAGGTTTTAACGAATAATTTAAAATTCATTACAGCAATACCATATTTTTAAAAATAGCATTAGTTTTGAGTCTTTATACAGTACCAGTCGATAGTTTGGACACGCCATCTTCTTGCTCAATTATCTATTTCCTCCACCTACCATATAGATGGAGCTTGTAGTTTTACAATTACAGACTGTGTCATCTGTGTTATTTGTGTTAGTTGGTCCCCTGTTGGTTCTCTGTTCTCTATTGGTCAGGATCATCACAGAACAGGTATCATTTGGATGGTGGATTGTTTATTGTCAGTTCTGCAGTGACACTGATGTGGTGAGGGGGTTTTAGTGCAGCAGTGCTGCTGTAGTTTCATTTCTCTATCTAATTGACACTGCTGGGATAGGAATAATGCACCTTAATAATGCCTGCTCTGTGGTGGTAGCTCACCTGTTAAGCTCTTCTGCAATGCCCTCTACTTGACATGTTTTGTTATTTTGAATTAGAGAATCTGTTTAGTGTTACTTACCTTTACTAAATCCTAATAAATCAGTCCAAGCTGGGTTGCACTTATTTATACCCATAAAACATACTGATTGAATGTTTTGTATGTTCTACAGACTAAAGAACCCGTTTCACTCTTTGATTATGGCGTACGGTTTCAACCGTATCTATTCAGCTATCTATTTTTCTTCACCTATCTTTATCCCCTTTTCTTTCTCCTACTTAAACATGCCTACCTCAGATCAGACAGCTGATTGTCATCTTTCTCAAACTGAACACACTCTGATTAGACCTTGGTTCACCCCACATGACCCCTGACCCGCCACTAATTACATACAACTAAGATAGTGATGATGGCACAGGTCCAGAACCGTTACAAGCGTCTGTCAACTCTCAATTCAGATAGTGCCTGAAGGAAACACACACACTCACACATTGACAGGATAAATCTGACTTGGTGATAGGAAACAGATTTTCATGCCAGATAAAAGAGGGAACGGAGAAAATGTTAGCCAGATTTAAGTACATTGCCGACTATAACCTTAGCATGACACCTGATCGTTTTGTTTCACTGAGCCGAGACGGAAACCATCAGATCAAATTAGAAGGTTTACGGTCTTTCGTTTTAAAACTGCCAGGCTTCGTTCAGCCAAAACAAACTCCAACAGTTATGACAGACAATAAGCTGTTTGTCTGCACAGTGAATATATGGCTGTATGTGTGTGTGTGCTATGCTAAGCTCAAGTGCAGCGTGGGAAAATTCTCTCTGATTACATGATGTAAAGCAAAGCCAGGGTTACCAATCTGAAATTAACGACAATTTAATATCTTCAATTTATCTACCTGTGTGTTTTTGGACTGTGGGAGGAAAGTGAGCCATCTGGAGAAAACCCATACAGATAAGGAGAACATGCAAACTCCAACAACAGGCTGCCCAACATTTTAAATTGGGAAGTTTATTATTATTAACCCTGAGAGATGATATCTTCCCTGAGATCCTATGGTTGTTATTGAGTGTTTTATATGACTGCTTTGCTATTAATATCTCGTTTCTATTTAACCCTGAGAGATAATATCTTCGCTTATTCTATGGTTATTATAGAGTGTTTTTGCTTGACTGCTTTGCTATTGATATCTGGTTTCTATTCAAAATGATTCTGAATCATGCAGTGGATAACCAGTCAACAACCACAGACTATAGTGCAACTAAAGATCTGTATCCAGCAAGAAGGGGCAAAGAAAATGCATTTGCAAAATTTAAAAGAGTAATTATTATGAGTTAAATCTCAGTGTAATTTAGGGGAGGTGATGTAACACTGAGTTAATGATGCACTTCAAATAAACCACATAAGTTTTGTCTGAGTAAAGAAACACCACGTGGTACAGTATTATGTTATTGAGAGATTTTCTAAATTAGAATCATTTACTAAGCACCACTGTTCTAGACTACAAGAGAATTCATACTTGGAAAGTTATTCTAAACATAACATACTTAGGTGTGGTAGTTCAGTGGTTAAGGTATTTAAGGTGTTGAGCTGTCAGTTTGAAGGTTAGGGCTCAAAACTAGAGAACGTTTAAAGTAACCAATGTGGGCTCCTCAGGAAAAGTCCTTCATACTCATTAGTTCAGTGATGCTGTACTATAACTGACCCTTGCTCTAATGTCAATTAGCAATATGAGAATTATTAGTTAATGGGGGGGGGGGGGGGGGGGGGGGGGGGGGGGGGGGGGGGGGGGGGGGGGGGGGGGGGGGGGGGGGGGGGGGGGGGGGGGGGGGGGGGGGGGGGGGGGGGGGGGGGGTAGTGGGGTTTAAGTGTAGTTTCATTAAGTGTAGTTTCATTTCTCCATCTTAGTGACACTGCTGGGATAGGAATAATGCACTAACTAAATAATAGCTGCTCTGTGGTGCTACTATTGGGGTTCTGACCAATAGAGACCAGGTAAAGGAAGCACATAGAAAATATAAGATATTTTGTGGCCTTTTAGAAATTATTATCAACCTGTGATCTTATTCAGTCTGAAAAAGTTAGGCATATGTAGGAAATATATACATGGATTTTTACAAAGATTTAATCAGCTAAACGTGACGGTATGATTTTTTTGTAAAAAAACAACTCTACATTTCACCTTTATGCCAAAATAAAAACTAATTATCCTTTAAATTTAATATACTTACTCTGTGCATAATATTACAAAATAAAGCCCCTGATTATTTAATTCACCACCAACAATTATGAAAAAGCTGGGGGCAAAAGGGGGAGAGAAAGTCATGAAGATTAATGCAATGCACTATACACTGTCTAATCCCTGAACCTTAAGAGTTCCAGACGACTATTTTCCTGACGTCATGTTTCACAATGCCAGGCGCTGCTTTAATCTCTGTTTATGAAATTCGTTTGCCAAAGAGACTTGAATCACAGGCACATGTAGAGACACCTAGAAATATTTCAGTCTGTTGACTAAATAGCTGTTTTTATCTCCCACAACAGAGAAGGACTTTTAGTGAAAGCACAAACGTCTTCTCACAGGTGAGGCGTGGGTCATCGAATGTGCAGGCTGCGGTGTGCTTACATGCATCTCTGCTTTTATGAATTGGCAGTAGACTTATTGTATTGACAATGTAACTCACAGGGTGAAGATCTGAAGTCAAAGGAAATTCAAATAAATGAATAAATCATTAGTAGAATGAATGATGGTATTAGATTAAGATACTGACAATGATATGTTTACAACTTCATAAATCCCTCTTTGACTGTTTCACTGTAGTGTATCCAGCTTTTTATTTACTTTACTATGACTTCAGATCTTCACTGTCTACTTTCCAATGTCAATAGAAAACCTTGCGCATGTGCACAACCTAACAAATGTGCATATTCTGTACCATTCAGCAAATAACAGTAGATTGCATGTAAGTTTAGATCCTTGCAGTTATATGTGTACTACATTAGAACTCCTGTAAAGTGCAATTCATATACACTATATGGACATTGGATTATTGAGACTACATGAATTATTATGACACCTGCACGTTAAAGTTACAGAAGCCTTCATTTCCAGCAAAAAACAGTTTCTGCTCTTCTATGAATGCTTTCTATAAAACTGAATATGTTTCTATGAGAATATATGTATATTTGTCAAGAAGATTTGTTGTTAAGTCAGACACTGATGTTGGGTTAGAAAGCCTGGTTTGCTATTTTAATTGTAGTTCATTACAAATATTTCAAGTTCCTACACATCAAACTCAACTAACCATGTTTTATTGACTTTCTGTGATCAGGTCATTGGTGCACAGTCATGCTGAAACAAAAGGAAAACAAAAGATCCCTAAACTTTACCCAGAAATGCATGTTATTGTACACAATGCATTGTTAGGTGCTTGATTTTACACACTGGTGGCAATAGAATGAATGGTCAGTGGCTAAGATGTGTGTCCTAATACTAAAGTATAACATATAGTTTAATTAGCGAGTCTATTTTTGTATATGCTTTTGTTTATTCTCTTTAATGTTTTTAATATCTATTTTGCTTGCAGTACATATGTGTATGTCAGCACGCCTGGCAAAAGAAGTTCAGATTATGACATTAAGACAGACATGTGCATGCGTGCGTTGTTCAAAAGAGATCCAGCATGCTTGCTCATGTCTGCTAGGAGATTCCTAAACACTTAAATACACCAGAGTAGATAGTTTGATGTCGGCACAGTTTCATCATGTTTCACCACAAATATGGCCTTGCATCAGTTTGCTGCAGCCGCAAACGCAGAAGGATGAACTAACTCAATTGTAACGATGCAGACAACATGGATGAGCCCTCATTGGGGTCATTAAGCATTTAAGGATTATTTAATTAGGCTGCATACCTCAGACAGATAAAGCATCGCATAGCTTGTTTTCCAGACCTTAAATGACCTTAAACTAGTTTAAAAGTCATAAATAAAATGATATAAAGTATAAAATGAATCAGTCTCATGAAATAAATTAGATTATATACACAGTATATATATAATTCATTCATTATCTCCCGCTTCATCCTCTATTAGGGTCGCGGTGGGGTTACCGATGCCCATCCAGGGGAGAACGTCTCGGGCGCTGGGCAGATACACCCAGGACAGGGTGCCAATCCATCGCTGGGCACACACTCATTCACACAGACACACTCTATATGGGGCATTTTTTTTGAGAATTTAACTGACTTGATCCATGTTTTTGGACTGTGGGAGGAAACCGGAGAACACAGAGGAAACCCACGCAGACACGGGGAGAACATGGAAACTCCACCCAGATGTGGATCTGAACCGGGAATCCCTAGTGCTGAGAGGAGAACATGCTAACCACTAAGACACCGTGCCGCCCGTATATATATAATATTATATAAATTTACTTACTCTACTTACTTCCATCTTTTTGTGTTCTACAGTACATACTGTGTACGTCCCCTTTGCTCTGTTCTCTAACGGTCAGAACCCCAATAGTACCACCACCAGCTATTATTTGGTTGGTGCATTATTCCTATCCTATTGCTGCAATACAACCCCTTCATTGCCTCAGTGTCACTGCAGAACTGACAATAAACAATCCACCAGCCAAATGATACCTGTTCTGCGATGGTTGTGACTACACAGTCCATCTATATTGTGAGTGGAGGAAATGAACAAAGGAGCAAGAAAAAAGACTTGTCCAGACTTTGGACTGGTACTGTAGCTGCATGTAGAATGGGTTTAATCAGAAGACATTCATCAGTAAAGCAGGGATGCCTTAAACTACATTAAATCATACTGTCAGAAAGTATAAAATGTAAGGTATTCGTTAACCAAGCTTGCACTCCAGCTGGGATGGAGCTCCAGCTAATGTAGCCCATTTTGCCTCAAAGGTCTGTTCTGAGATGCTTTTGTGTTTACCACAGAGCAGTTATCTGAGTTACCTTAGCTTTCTGTCAGACTGAACGAGTCGCTAGCTGACAGCAGCTCTTAGTAAACTGAAATGGGGCTTATCTTCTGACTACTTCTCCTGGGAGGCTCAGTGGCACCAGGCTAAGGAGTTCAGCCCAGACTTTATCTCTGGCTACTAATATCAGACCCCCTGGGGGATCATCTGCCATTCCCAAGCAATTTGTGCTATATAATCCTGGTCCAAAGTATGCCCCTTGCTCTGCAGTAGTAGATGCCTCTGCAGGGGGCACAGGACAGGGGGTCTTCATGTCCGTGTTACACAACATCAACTGGCTACTTTTGACTTTAAAGCAGGTTTTATTAAATGATGGAGAGCATGACCAGCCACCCAGCAAACAAACTTCTATCAACTCATTTTTTATTTACAATTAAATATTTTTTCTCTTTAAATATTCAGTATTTACTCAATAGTTTGTTGGTCGTTTGGAAAATATAAGCAAAATATTATTATTTATAAATGTTGAATTTAAATACCCACTATAGTAGCCATGGAAACATGGGTGCAGTTAGGATATCAATAAAAAATATTGAGAAATATATTGTGATGATACCGAAATAAAGTCCCGTTTTGTATTCAATTATTTTCTATTTGTTTATTTAATATGTGGAAAATAATTATCAGTGACAGGAAATGTGAGAAAGAAACTTTGCCTTTTTTTTTAACTGGAAATCTTCAGATCAGGTATAACAGGAAGACAGGTGAAAAGCCTCTGGGGCAAGCAAAAGTGTAAATGTGAAGTGTAATTCCTTGTAATTAGTGCAGTTAAAGCCCAATAGTGGAAACAAAAGATTGTTAAGTAGGAACATCAAGTTCAAAACACATACTTTACTTAGTAATGCAAACAAATGTGCATACAGATACCTGTACAATATACTCAAAAAAGAGAGATGTGTATAGTTTTTTTTCTATTCAATTCATATTGATTTCCTTGATTTAAAACTATATCTATTTAAACTATTGAAATTCATTAATTCATTCATTCATTATCTTCCGCTTTATCCTATATTAGGGTCGTGCGGGGGTTCCCCATGCCCATCCAGGGGAGAACGTTTCGGGCGCTGGGCAGATACACCCAGGACAGGGCGCCAATCTATCGCTGGGCACACAATCACTCACAGACACACACACACTCTATATGGGGCAATTTGGAGAACTCAATTGACTTGATCCATGTTTTTGGACTGTGGGAGGAAACCGAAGAACCCGGAGGAAACCCACGCGGACACGGGGAGAACATGAAAACTCCACCCAGATAGGGATTCGAACCGGGAATCCCTAGTGCTGAGAGGTGTACGTGCTAACTACTAAACCCCCGTGCCGCTAAACTATTGAAATATCTATTTTCAAAAACTCTTAATAAACTTAGATTCTAAAAGACTTATGACAAGAACTCTTATAACTTGGGATTAAACTAGACTCATGACATAGACTAACTTACAAATATATATTTAAAGCCTAGATTAGACTTAGACTTAGACATCATGCTCTAAATGGTGCATAATGTTAAACATTAAGACTTTAGCCATAATTTACAGACTTGGGTCTTGAACTCATGACTTGACTTGACAACCTTTGAAACATGTGCAGTGTTTTGTAATACAGTGTGTAACTTGTGAATTCCTGTAGCATTGGCAAGAAACCACTGGTGTACTGTGAAACAGTTTTGTAAAGCCAGTCCTGCAACTATTTAATTATGCCTCCTTGCATCTGTGTGAGAATACCTAAAAAAAACTATTTCAGGATAAATTTCAAAAGAAATTACTCAAAAATACACACACCTAGTTAAAATCACATTTTTCTGCATGGCACATGAAAAGTTCTGAGAGGGTCCTGAACTTATAGTACATGTGGATGGAGGGAGCCTAAATTTCTGATGACTCTGGGATACTTGTTGCTAAGGCCTGGTCTGGAACGCGACAATAAATAATGGGGTTAAAGGTAAAAATGTGAAGGCTTTAGAAGTTAGGATTGATGGGGTAGTTCTGCTGACTAGCACAGGATTAAAGAACATGACTTAAATGGGCAAAAGAAAGAAAATGCAAGTGTTGAATTCTTTTCTTTTTTAATTGTAATAGAAGACTACCATTTAAAAAAAATCCTGTGACTGATTAATTTCAGTCATTGAGGAGACGTCGGCGGTCTGTAACCATTTTTTGCTTTCTGTACATAGACACTTGTTAACCTCAGTCATTTGATAAAAACAACCTAATCACTCACCCTTTTATTCTTTCTACTGAATGCATGAAAATACATCATCCAACAGTCGTCTGTGAATCATCTTAGCTAGAGGATTCATGAATGTCTTCATAGTTGATTTCTTTATTCAGTATTTATATTTATATTATAATATAATTATATTATATTCAGTTTTTTATATGCCCAGCGATGGATTGGCGCCCTGTCCTGGGTCTATCTGCCCAGCGCCCGAAACGTTCTCCCCTGGATGGGCATGGGAAACCCCACCGCGACCCTAATAGAGTATAAAGCAGAAGATAATGAATGAATGAATGAATGAGTATTTTATATATTATAAAGTATTTGCCAGTTAACTGACTAATGTGTTGTTCAAGCTATCCGGTCATCTCCCCCCACCCCCCCAGCCCATTACAATAAATTTCATGTGTAATTCAAAATTAAAATCAACTTTTGCTGCAATCCCTGTGAACTGAATCTTAATCGGGGTAAAGTGGATGTAGGTGTTCATGGTAGTTTGTCTAAGTGTGGATGTTAAAGAGAAATAAAGAGACCCCTGCTGGTCATTGTTTGAATGAATGATTGACAGGTGTGTATCACAGCATGCACTCACACACACACACCGCACTTGAACCGAAAGCACCCTGCTCAGTCCCCCCCAGTGAAGCTGTCAATCATTCTGCATTGTACCACTCAGGGTCTGCACTGCTTCACTGTTTCCCTCACTCCTCCCACAATTTATAACCCCCCGCCTCTCTGAGCCCCCTACTGAGTTTGATTGACAGCTTCACAGTAAGAATGGATGGCATTCTGGAAAGTCTCCCTCCTCCTGAGGTTCAGTCATGGCCCAGTCATGCCCTGGTGCTATGCCGGGCTCCCAGTGGATAACGCTAAGCTAATTAGATGGCAGCGGTCATATTTCACCATAAATCATGCAGACTGGGTCTGACATTGAGGATGAAAATCGAACCTGCCACACGGCAACAGTTCAGCTTCTGTCTCAATTCTGTTTAGAGAGCAGGAAGGAAGACAGATGGATGGAGAGAACGGGAGATGTGTTGAATGACTTCGTGTACTGCGGGACTCCCTCAACCCCTTGGGTGGCTACTCTCTAAGAGTGGAATGTCTCAGCTTTCTGATTGTTCTCCAGTCTTTTGAGCGGATCACTGAAAGGACTGATGGAGTCAGCAAAGCTTTTGAAGATTGCTGCTTTGACATATCGCCTTGGACAGAGGCGAGCCTTTTCACAGCAGTTTTTAATTATTGACATGTGAATGCTTAAGCTAAATATCTTAATTATAGCTGACTGTCAATCTGTGGTTAGCCAATTTTAATGATAGTCATCACACCCTGTCTGTGCTGCAGTTTAAAGACCTATATTAGCAATTTGAATAAATATAACATAAATAATGATTGAGTAGGTTCAATATACCCACAAGTCTGTGTTTAGATGTTAAGGAAACCCTAGATACCCCAATACAATTACATTCAAGTACACACAGAAAGAACCTGTCCTGGCTGACCAGGAATCAAAGCTAGGCCCTTCTTTCTGTGAGGTATGAGTACTAACCGCTGTATTTTTTCTGATAGAATACAAGCTTGTACTAAAAGTACTCTGCTTTTTGGCTTCCTTTGTTGCTTTTTCTCTTTCTTTTGAAGTTGATGAGGACAACACACTTCACAGAGAGTACTGATAACGATGACCATGTGGTACTTGTAGGGTTATGCAAGGTGTTTCTGAAATGCAAGATTAGTTATCAATTCTTTCAGATCAAAAAACGTCTATATAAGGTTCAGGTAGGGGTGGGGCATATACACCCAAGACAGAGCACCAATCCATCGCTGGGCACACACTCATACACACACACAAGTATATGGGGCAATTTAGATAGGAACAATGTAGAGCAGCCAATTTATCGGGAATCAAATTTTTTTAACTGTTGTAGGAACCTGGAGAAAACACACACAGACACCGAGAAAACATGGAGAGAAACTCCCCCTAGATCGGGATGCAAACCCGGATCCCCAGCCGCTGTGAATGGTATCTGCATAAATCCTTTATTATAACCCTTTGCTATTAACTAAAACATTCAATTTAATCCAATAAGACCAAAAAGTCAGTATTTATCATTTCATTAAATGTTTTTTTAATCAATTGTACTTTTATTGTATATTTTTATTCTTTTTATGCCTAGGTATCCTGTACTGGAATGATGTTGGACCACAAAGAGGGCCTTACTTATAGTAAAAAATTATTGAATGACACAATTCATTAAAACTGCTAAATAAATAAAGAGTTGAAAATGAACTAGTACTCATACAAAACATTGATTAAAAGGCGCTCTGCAGAGGCCATCCATCTCACTGACAGGAGGCAGGTGTGTGTGTGTGATGTAAGTTTGAATGTAAAATGACGGCAGATAAATCCAGTTAGGCTGTGATTAGATTACAGTGGTACAGGATGAATGGGATCAGCTAGAGGGGTCATAGAACAAGAGAGAAGGACCCAATGGTATTGAGAGCCTCAGTGTTGGGGTCCTAATGTAATAGCCTTGATCCATTCGTGTTCTCCGAAAACTTCCTTCCTCTTCTCTTTCACATTCATAGTGCTCTCAAAGGGGTGCTGTAGGTGGGAGGGGCATTTTCCGTGGGAGACTGTGTTTCTTTTACAGTTTACTCAAGTTTGTTGACAGTTCTTATTAAATTGTAATTTAAAGTTGTTTTTAAATTTTGATAAAATCTATATCCATAATTAGGAAGTAAGACTCTTTAAGTCACTTTTGTTGGTGAAGGTGGGGGAACGGTTTTGCAGTGGGGATCATCATCGTCTTACAGCAAAATGGCATAAGTTACATTCTTAATAAAAGTGGCCTAGGTATTTTTGTGCAAAATTTGTATGTTCTCTTTTTGTATACATTGGTATTCTGGGGGCTCTGTTGGGCACATGAACAGGTGTACATGGTGTACAAAAATATTATAAAGCTTTAAAAATTATAGTAAATAGCAATCAATTAAATGAATATAGCAATATAGCAATCAATTAAATGAATTGTTGGTTTTACATCTTATTATCACACTTTATATATCTGATATATTTTAAATCAGATTTATTCGAAAATCAGTAACAGTTATTAAACCGTTTAACAAATTACTGACAGAGTCTTTTGTTGTTTCAAACACCTTTGCTGGTTTTACTTGTTAAAAAAGAACTACATATCAACAAATCCAGCACTTCAGTGTTTAAACCAGCAACTGAACAGACTTTGTCAGCAGCAAGCAGCTAAATGCACCAATAAACTAGTCCTGATTTATCCTACATTTCAGAAAGGGACAGAAGCAATACTTGCTTAAATATAATTTGTAATCTGTTTATAGTTATGCCTAAATGTACTATTATATTTAATTTATTAAATATGCTAGAATTTTGCAGTGATCTTTTCCCTTAATTTACTGAATTGAAATGTCTTTACGGCGGCACGGTGGCTTAGTGGTTAGCACGTTCGCCTCTCAGCGCTAGAGATTCCCGGTTCGAATCCCCATCTGGGTGGAGTTTCCATGTTCTCCCCGTGTCTGCGTGGGTTTCCTCCGGGTTCTCCGGTTTCCTCCCACAGTCCAAAAACATGGATCAAGTTAATTGAATCCTCAAAATTGCCCCATTTAGAGTGTGTCTGTGTGAGTGAGTGTGTTCCCAGCGATGGATTGGCGCCCTGTCCTGGGTCTATCTGCCCAGCGCCCGAGACGTTCTCCCCTGGATGGGCATGGGGAACCCCACCGCGACCATAATAGAGGATAAGCGGGAGATAATGAATGAATGAATGAATGAATGAAATGTCTTCACTTAAATTATTTTAATGTCTGGCTGGTATCAAAGATGCAGATTATCAATTATTTTCAATATATTGTTATTTAAAGAAAAATGTAGTATCTATACAAAAGAAACAGCGTTGACTTTGCCTTTTCCTACTTTTAAGTAATTAACAAAAAATTTGGACGCTGAGGTGCTTTTTCTGGCCTTGTTCAACATGCATTTAGCACTTCATGACAACTGATCCTCATCATCCTCAGCAGGAAATGGCTGTCAGAGACGCTGACTGATTGACGTTCAGTGTATTTTCCGAAGGTTTCTCCTTCCTGTACTTACCTGCTCTTGCTGTTTTTTTTATGCGCGAGTTCCACTCACATACACACAACTACTTACATGTCATGACTTGCTGGCTGTCATACCCAATCACATTCATTGCTAACAACAGGTTATGAAGTTTATTGGTGGATTAATATGGGATATAGGGTCGCGTGTGGAATTTACTGCATACAGGGTATTTATTACCAGAGATGCCATGCGCACACGCACGCACACACACACACACCACAAAGAGCTTAAATGTATTACAAAATTGATGTAATTTACAAGCATCAAACAAATTCCAGACAAAGTATGTGTGTGTGTGTGTGTGTGTGAGAGTGTTTGTGTGTGTGTGATATATAAGTGATATATTCTCTGTTCCCTCCCACTATAGCTCAAGGTGGGTGTTTCAGACGGACCGTTAGATCCTTACTTCCGAATGCATGTGATTAATATCCACACATGGATGTGTGTGTGTGTGTGTGTGTGTGTGTGTGATTTTCCAGGCGTGTTGTAGTAAATGATCTAGGAACTCGCCTGTTTCTGGTCAACGCCCTTTCACACACACACCCACACAGAAGTAATGATCTAATGATCCAGGTGTGAACATATTCAAATTCTTATCACAAGCAGGAAGAACACACTCACACACATTCATTGAAACAGTTGCTCTTTTCTCCCCCTGTTATTTAATAGCTCTTTCAGCCTTAGGCTGAGACGGATTTGTGCTTGCGGACGAGACATCTTTTGAATCTGGGTATTTAAGGGCCTTTTTAAATCCTTTGTCCTGCTCTTTCCTCTCCTCTGTCCTTCTTTCCCGTTATGCTTTTTGTCTTGAGGTGCATTTGACCCTTTAATCATTGCCTGAGGTGTGCTCCACACGCCGCTAATGGATTGCTTACACACACTTGGTTTGTTGATGTGTGTAAGTAAACAGGGAACTTCTTCAGGATGCCACTGTGGCGTGAGAGAACGAGTATGCTGCAGTCACAAGCCAATCTGCACCCCACCCCACCCCCAACATGTGTGTTACACACACACATTCTAACCAACCCTTTACATAACAGACAAAAAAGTAGCAAATTTTTATACTTATAAATTTGAGTATTATTATGGGTTTCAGGTGAGATACAACCTTAAAATACTTTTTTAAATATATACTGTACCAATCAAAAGTTTGGACACACACCAACTTCTTGCTCCCTTTTCCACTTCATCCACTTACCATATAGATGGACTTTGCAGTTTTGCAATGACAGACTGTAGTCCACTGATTTTTGTTTAGTCCCCTGTTGGTTTTCTGTTCTATTCACAGAACAGGTATCATTTGGGTGGTGGATTGTTTATTGTCAGTTCTACAGTGACACTGATGTGGTGAGGGGGTTTTAGTGCAGCAGTGCTGCTGTAGTTTCATTTAAACACCTGAGTGACACTGCTGGCATAGGAATAATGCACCAACCAAATAATACCTGCTCTGTGATGGTACTATTGGGGTGTATACAGGATTAAGCAGACAAGATAATGATATGAGAAAGTTTGGATCAAATTTTACCATAACCGCTACAGCAGCGAAGAGAGTGCCCACGGTGTATACAAATTATTGTTTATTTCTAAAAGAAATACAGTACAGTTAAGTAGATAAAAAAGTTCTTGTATATATGGTTCTTAAATAATATATATATATATATATATATATATATATATATATATATATATATATATATATATATATATATATATATATATATTTGCTAATATCTTGAAGGGCAAAGGCATTACGTATGTGTAAGTATATTGTGGGTAATGTGTGTAAAAGGAATCAGGAATGGATGCAAATGCCCCCAAAAGTCTCCATCTGGTGATGAGTCTCACACTTGTGTAGAGTCATGTATTTAGTTTTCAGAGGGACTAAAAGGTGATGTTTCTGGTCCTTTAAACAGGACAATGGCAGGCTTCATTGTGCACATACTACAACATAGTGACTTTGTTAGCACAGAGTGTTTTAACAAACGGTCCTGCTATTCAGTTTACTTATTGCACTTGTAGAACATCAGTATAATCGAAACCTATTCAGCATCTACAAGCATGACCTGGTCAAAGATCCACTGGCACAATTTTAATAATAGATACAAATCATTCTTTCCTAAGCATTTACAAAGTGTCAGTAATTATAACGGTTAAATACTTGCTCAATAGTGAGTTCAAAATTTTTTATTAAATATGTGCATTATGTATTATTAATAAACCCAATTTAACCCTACAGTTGGTAAATATTATGTTAAATGTGATGAATTGCTGCTTTGTGAAAAGAGAATTTCTTCTCTTTTTTGTCAGAGGAAGTTAACGCCCCAGGGGTCGGCGTCTAAGGTCACGGGGCGTCACCCAGAACAGAACCTGATACCCGCCGGGCAACACAGTCCTCTGACAGATAAGGAAATGAGACGATTGACCGGGCACTCCAAAAGCCTCATGCAGCACGCAGCACGCAGCACACACACACACACACACACACACACACACACACACACACACACACTTGCATATGCACACATCTTAAGAACTACCGCAATACTCTACGGGCATCAGTATGTTCTCCTTGCAGCATTCTCTCATCTGAACTAAATTCTCAGACCCACCCCTACAAATACACACACAGTGATGATAGGTTCTGTCTAGGAGAAGGGAAAGAGCAGTAGTATCAAAGCATGATGTCCAAATAACGAGCGTGGGCTGGAGTGGTGGTGTAGTCTGATGAGAGATCGGTTGAAGTATGGCATGCTGATTCCGAGAGGTCATTCTTTTAAATTCCTTTTAAATCATATTACATGTGTCTAGTTTGCAGAGCATTGTATACATCAAATCTCAAAAAATATTTGTACTAATTATCATCCTAAATCTGCTTTACCTGTATAACTTGAAAAAGTGTCTTTTTTATATATGTGTTACTTGGACTCCTGCTTTTGTTGCCTAACCATATTTCTGAAACAAGAATCTGTGCTACAACAAAAACACTGGCCGGCCGGACGGCAACCTTGTCTTCGGCTTGAACAGGAAGTGTGTATTGCTGTGCTGATAGATGTGTATGTCCCTCTGTTCTTTCAGCCAGGTGAACACTTTCTCTCTGACCCCACTGCTGCCTGTACGAGCAATGATCTGGACCTGATGAGTGATTGGGTTAGGAGAAGAAGGGTGGGGTGACTGGGTATAACACAAGTGTGTGTGTGTTATATGTTCTATGGTTTTCCCCTAACCCTCCATATCACAGTGTCCAAAGTTCAACCAGCTTTTGGTGCATTCATATATTAAATAGGGTAGTTCTCATGTCTACAGAACTCGTCCAAAATAAATATAAGCTTGGTATCGGGAAGAACAGCACTGAGCAATTACTGGACATGTTGGGGATATTCCAAACAGTAGGTGTATACCAATTGCTCATACTTTCAGTGGTCCGTATAAAGCAGAAACAAAAACAGAGAAATAAGGCACCTTTATGATAAGAAATTAGATAAAATGAGTTGAATATGGGGGCGGCACGGTGGCTTAGTGGTTAGCACGTTCGCCTATCAGCACTAGGGATTCCCGGTGCGTGGGTTTCCGCCGGGTTCTCCGGTTTTCTTCCACAGTAACAATAATATCAGATAATATTCACTTACACAACAATATATACAACAATATAAGCTACATATAAGCTACAACGATATATCTGTATTTTTGCAATTAAGGAATACAAAGCTGAATTATTATGAACAAATTAAATTAATTTAATTAAGAAGATTTCCAAAAAACTACACGTCTAAATAAATAAAACAGAAAATCTACCTCAATGTAAACAAAGTACTCGTCAAGTATGGATGTGTGTGTGTGTGTGTGTGTGTGTGTGTGTGTACAGTAAGTCTGAAGAGGACCATCTCTGAGACGGACTTGTCTGTACATGCAGCTCGTATTTGGAGCTTCCTCTTGTGTCTTGGCTGTTAAAATTAATAACGGGATTTGCCAAACACCTTAGACGGGGAATGCCTTTTCTATTTCTCGTTCTTTGTCCCTGCGTAAAGCACTCCCTCTTTCGTTCTTTACTCACGCTCATCCTTCTTAAAGTTTTTTGAACAGAAAACACATTAAAATACCACACAAATAAGTTGGCTGGTCAAAGTGTATGGCTGCTGTGGTGTTCTTATGGTGTTTTATATTATTGTTACCTTGACATTGCTGGGAGGAAGTGTTTGCACCCTGAGGGGTTTATAATCCTATGGGACTTGTATAGGTCTTAGACACTCTGAAGTTCTGTGGTTTTGGCTCAAAAACTGTGGAAGGAGAAAATGTAATAAACAAATAAAATAAATAATAATAATAATAATAACAACATTAATTATATATTATATGCACTGGGTTCTGTATTTAAGATTAAATATTTTCAGAATAAAGCAAGTGTTTTTTATTCAGTGTGTGTATATTTTATTTCCTTTAAAATTTGTCTCTTTGTGCTATCAACATGAATCTATGAATTTAATCTATCATCTATATTTATGTGTTTAAAGTTATAAACCTTTACTTTCTAATAAGGCTTATTCATTCAATCATTCATGGCTTTTGTAATCCCCTTATCCCGATCAGGTTCACAGGGGGTCACCAGGAGCTCATGACAGAAAGGGGGGGAGGGGGCAGGTTGCCAGCTTATCACAGAGCAAAAATCATACAAATAAACATATTTATGCATACATAACATTTATGTTATTTCTCTATAGAAGGAATCAGGAGTTCTCAGAGCAAACAGACATAGAGAGAACTTTACACAAAATGGGTTTGTCTATCCTACCCGGCAATGAAACCCAGCACCTTCATGCTGCGAGGCAGGAACACAAACCATAGCCTCAACATCTTATTCTCAAAAGAGTTGGGTGGTGGTCAATTATGGCCAGTGGTCTGTTGTGCAAAATATCTAAATATAATGGAATCGAATTAATAATTCATTTAAATTTGTTTTTTTTTTCAAAGTCATCCAGCAAATCTTAATATCTGTTTTATATGTATGATTTTAAAAAGGAATTAATTTAGGTGCTGAGATGAGAATGACACAACAGTGTGTCTGTGGTACTGACATCAAAGAGACAATGTGGTGTCAGTAGTTTATTGTATACTGATATTTTACTCCTATTTGTTATACTATTTCCATTTTGTCTTAACAAAATATACTTAAGCTTAAATGTTTGGATTTGTTCAGTTTGTCAGGTGAGGTATTTTTCCAGACTAAATCGGAAAGATTTTCAGAATAGAAATAAAATTTATTACAAGGACATTAAAAAGAAAATATACCTAATTATCATATAAAGCACCTGCACCACATGATGCAGAAGACAGACGACATTCAAACTGCAGATTTATGATAATGTTTGTGTGAGTGAGTCCCCCTGTTTTAATATAAAGTATATAATGTATTTTTATGTAATGTCAATATGAACCAGTGTTACATATAACACATGCAAAATGTATCTAATTTATATATAGCTTATCATCAGCTTAACTGCTGCAACTTCCCCCAGGGATTAAATAAAGTATTCTAAGCTTACGATAAAGTAGGTGTGATATAAATTATATATATATTTTTAATTATATAAGTATAATGTATACCATAATAAGTATAATATGATAATAATAATAATAAGTATAATATAATAATATACTATAATAAGTATAATATAATGTAATATAATAAATATAAAATAAGATGTTTTTAAACAAATCAGTGAAAAAACTTAATTAATCATTTAAATAAAAAATGCCTTTGGTAGAATTAAAAAATATATAATATCCAAAATCAATCATCTAAATATGTGCAATCAATAAATAATGCAAACATTCCAAAACAGGCTTTCTGAAATCCTGAAACAGTCTTTGGGTTTCATCTACAATCAATAAAAGCTATATATTAAGAAAAAAATTTTTTATTAACTATCCTTGAACCAAAACCATTTATTTAATGTATATTAACTCATTTTAATATGATGATTAAAAAATATATATATAGTCTAACTATATTGAACAATAAACCCATCATAAACGTAGCAAAGCAATGAGCCCTGTCTTTTTAAAATAATATTTTTATTGACGGCGGTCAGACATCAAAGTCTGTTTACAAACAACTTTCATAACAAATAAATCCTTCAGTGTGTTGTGGATATAACATTGTTTTACCTAAAAGCGTAATGTATTAATAGTTTGTGGTAACGGGGTTGAGTACTTTGTTAGGTTGCTCTTACGTTTTTAAAAGGTTTCGTCTCGTTTCTGTTGCAGGTGAAGCTCAGCTTCTGAATCCCAACGACCGTTACATTTCAAAATCTGCGCCAGCCTCTTACTGCGCAAGCGCGAAACTCAAACATCCGCTAAAACGTTTGGCGTCAATAATAATAATAATAATAATAATAATAATAATAATAATAATAATAATAATAATAGTAATAATAATAATAATAATAATAATAATAGTAATAATAGTAATAATAGAAAGAAAATATATAGCCTATACAAAAATAAAACATTGCAGTTTGGCAAAAAACAAAGATAGATACTGGCCCGTAATACCAATCGATCTTGTTTCTATAGAGTCGATTTAAAACAATACATGAGAATAAAACTTTTAGAATATTCATTCATTCATTATCTCTTATCCTCTATTAGGATCGCGGTGGGGTTCCCCATGCCCATCCAGGGGAGAACGTCTCGGGCGCTGGGCAGATAGACCCAGGACAGGGCGCCAATCCATCGCTGGGCACACACTCACTCACACAGACACACTCTATATGGGGCAATTTTGAGAATTCAATTAACTTGATCCATGTTTTTGGACTGTGTGAGGAAACCGGAGAACCCGGAGGAAACCCACGCAGACACGGGGAGAACATGGAAACTCCACCCAGATGGGGATTTGAACCAGGAATCCCTAGCGCTGAGAGGCGAATGTGCTAACCATATATATATGCCGTATATATATATGCCGTATATATATATGCCGTATACTGGAGAGACTTTAAACTTTTTCTTGTATTGGTTAGTCCTCTGTTGGTTCTCTGTTCACAGAACATCACAGAACAGGTATAATTTGGGTGGTGGATTGTTCATTGTCAATTCTGCATTAACACTGATGGTATCTGATTGTGAAGGTTTTTTTGTGTGTGTGTCATTTCTCTACCTCATTGACACTGCTGGTATAGGAATAATGCACCAAGCAAATAATACCTGTACTGTGGTGCTACTATTGGGGTCCCGTCCATTAGAACAGAGTAAAGTGGATGTATGTACTGTAGAACACAAACAGATGGACTACACTCAGATAAGATAAGATAAGATAAGATAAGATAAGATAAGATAAGATAAGATAAGATAAGAAAAGATAAGATAGAATAAGATAAGATAAGATAAGATAAGATAAGATAAGATAAGATAAGATAGACATTTATTTGTCCCACAGTGGGGAAATTCACATTCTCAGCAGCAGCAGTTACATTAGAAGAAAGGTTAAAAAGATATATAGTAATGAGAAAATTAAAGAAAAAAATTAAAGAGTTAGAAATTTATATTTAAATGATAAATTCATATATACATATATATTTGTGTATGTATATATATTTATATATGTTCATATATACACGATAAAATTCTAGATAAGTTCTAAAATTGTATAACTACAATGTCCAGCTTTACATTAAGTGGAACTGAGAACATGGACAATAAGTGGAGCAGAAGAACTTTTCACTTATACTGTACAGATATAAATATTATATCGGCAAAAAGTCAAGCCTGCGACATTTTTACGACTTCTGACAGAGAAAGAGAGAGAGAGAGGGAGAGAGACAGAGAGAGAGACAGAGAGAGGGAGAGAGAGACAGAGAGAGGGAGAGAGAGAGAGAGAGAGAGAGAGAGAGAGAGGGAGAGAAGGGAGAGAGCGTCGCTGATAATACAGGTAACCAATCACAGTCTCTCTCTTTCTCTCTCACTCTCTGTCTCCCTCTTTCTCTCTCTCACACACACACAGTCATAGGTTCGATAACTTATTCCCTGCCCCAGTGATTTTTCAGTGACCTCTTCGGCATTTAGGGAAAACTTCTTACGTCACTGGATGTTTATAAAGCACGAGGAAGCTGGATGCGCCGACAGGAGTCGGGCGCGTGCACACCTTGAGCACGAACCCCACCCCCCTGCACCACTGAGATCGCTTTTCTTTACCAAATTGCTTCATCAGCGCTTTTTAGGGAATGTGTGTACATTTAACTCAAGGTAAGAACATGCGATCGACTTTTTATTGTTTGAAACTTTTTTTGGAATCTTAATACCTCGGGGTATTATGTGGGTAACGCAGTGGGACTCGTGCGCTCCCGGACTGGCTCCTTTTAAAATGAAGCGTGAATGATCTGTTCGGTACTTTTATTCTAAGCATTTTAATACAAAGTGAGGAGCGTTGTAGCCATTCATTCCTCCGGTATAAAGTCGGATGAAAGACATGCCAGTGCACGTAACTTGTAAAACTCTTTGGCATACCTGTCACCTTCGCGTCATGCTTCGACCCAAAGTACTAGACAGCTTTATTTCATTTTTATTACCAACTTCCTCCAGTTGTGCATTTCACTCTAACAGATTTAAAACCCAGATTAACCGAAATTATGAAAGTTATGATATGTCCTGCAGTCAGACTTGCCGATGCGCTTTAAATGTGTATGCAAATTCTGTACAGCTGTCACAGTCTGCATACCTGTGCCTTGCGACTAACTGGTTTCTTTTTTTTTATCATCACACAAATAATCTCAGGGATTGTTAATTGAAAAGACCGAAATAACGAAGCTCATTAACGACTGCAGAAATCGTCAGGCCAGCAGTTTGAGCGCTTATGGTTGAAGATGATGTTTGGGAATGGAAGCTGGTTCATGTCGGCGCTTGTGGCGCTTCTCCACTGCGTCGTTCCTGCGCTGCTGCTGCTTGCGGCTGCTCGCTGGCTGTGGACTCTCAGGTGGAGGACAATGCGCGATAAGACGTGTACACTTCCACTCCCAGAGGGCTCAATGGGATGGCCCTTAATTGGAGAGACTTTCCACTGGCTCTTTCAAGTAAGTGTCAAGCATCAGGTCCTGTTGAACTTATTAACACTGCATTTGTTCATTTCAACCTGATCTACTGATGCACCTGATTTAGGGATCCCAAATTGTGGAGATGAATAGCATCTTATTTACATCGATTGTAAACTTTAAGTGGAAACGTTTTAATCATAATAAGACATATGACATTATTAAGATTGAAGAGATTAAGAGCATGCACAATTTGAATATTGAAACAAATAGCAATCCTAAATTTACACTTGTGCCCAGTGATGAATTGGCACCCTGTTCTGGGTCTATCTGCCCAGCGCCCGAGACGCTCTCCCCTGGATGGGCATAGGGAACCCCACCGCGACCCTAATAGAGGATAAATAGAAGATAATAGAAGATAATGAATGAATGAATGAATTAATTAATTAATTAATTTACACTTAAATAGAGGGTACCTTTGTAAAGAGAATAAAAGAAATAATTATAACAATATAATATATTGCAGGAGTATTTGAATTTTCTAAGCTGCAGAGGAAAGAGTTACAGAAGCTTTTGTGCATAGACTTTTGTTACAAACAAGTAACAGTAAATATTTCTTTTTCTATTTCTTTTTTCTCAATCCTTTAAAAAGCTTTCCCCAAATTAAGAATCAAGATTTTCTTATTTTTATGCAAATAGATTACTGGTTGGAGAACTTTATTAAAATGCTATTGTAATCCTTGCTATATTTACATCATCATAAGGTTTTGCCTCAGTTCTATGTAACATTACGTCTTGTCTAAATGCTGAAATTTATTTCGACCTTTGGTTGAACAAGTTTTTGTTTTGATTTGGTTTTTGAAAAACAAAAAGACCATAAGATTCTACATGCCGAAATCCTTTCAGACTAGCAAAAAGGGCATCTGTGATGGTTTGCATGTGCATCAGTGTCCACAACATGAGCGATCTGCATAGATGTGAAGGAGTCACGGACACAGAGGCTTACGTTGGTATTTTGGAATGATATATGATCATATTAGGTTTTATGCAAAATAAGTTTAAACAGTGTGGTTTCATTGCAAAACTGCCACTGTTCATATTTTTAATTTATATGACCAAGCAGTCAAATTAAAACATGCCTAAACTTTAATTATTTTTTTTCTTATGAATGTGTTGCAAACATCAATCAAAGATTTTATTGCAATTTTAGAAAGTGTTTCAGCTTTTCTTAAAATAGGCTTTGTATGTGAAGGAAATTATTACTAGCATGTGTGGACTTGATAATAAAATAGTCTTGCATAAGGTTTATTCTGCAAAAGTTTCATACCGGGTTTTCTGCCAAGGCAAATCTATGGCTCAGACCCAAATTGCTACATATTTTGGTAACTGCCCTATGAATTGTGTGAAAACCTTCTTTTTCATTTAATTTAAATATTGCAAGTAAATATTTTTTTATGTGTTTTTTTGTATGATGGACTCTTTGTCACTCACCCAGTCCCCTCCCTTCTCTTCTCTCTTTGACTTTTTGACAGGGTTCCAACTTTCACATCTCCAGGCGAGAGAAACATGGCAACGTATTCAAGACCCACCTCCTGGGGAAGCCCGTGATACGTGTGACCGGCCCTGAAAACATTCGTAAGATCCTGCTTGGTGAACACACGCTTGTAAGCACGCAGTGGCCCCAGAGCACACGCATTATTCTCGGGCCACACACCCTTGTCAACTCTGTGGGTGAGCTGCACAAAAAGAAACGAAAAGTAAGCAATAGTCCAATGCATTAAAAAAAAATCTAGCACTACATCATAAGGAAGTTTATATCCCAGGTCCACTGAATTTAACAATGGTCTTACCTGAATTCAATTATCATATATAAAAGATCTGAATGGAAATGTATGTACTTAACAGAAAATATTTACTCTATTAACCAGAAATAAATATAATACTACTTAAAGGAAAGTATAAATAGATAAAAAGTAATCATTTATTTTGTCTTTTATTCAGATCCTGTCTAAGGTCTTTAGTCATGGTGCACTGGAGTCATATTTTTCACGTCTTCAGGACGTGGTGAGGTGTGAAGTCAGAAAATGGTGCACTGAGACCAATTCTGTGGAGGTTTACACGGCAGCCAGGGCACTTACTTTCCGTATAGCCGTCCATGTCTTGCTCGGCCTGAGGCTCAACGAGCAGCGCATTGCTTACCTCTCCAAAACATTTGAGCAGCTCATGAACAACTTGTTCTCCTTGCCAGTGGATGCACCACTAAGTGGCCTGAGAAAAGTAAGCCACTACATGCTGCCTTAAAACTGCATCACATCTTCTCACAGTGTTTTGGAAAATTCATAAAAACAGATTAGTCTGAAGAGATGGTGGACTTAATCACAGTGCTAGACTTTGCATGAGCAGCACCTCTTAAAATGCTTTTGATTGCTTGCGTTGTAAAGAAGCCTGATGGGTAATGATGGGTACTTTCTGTGACAGGGGAAAAAAGCACGTGATGTTCTGCATGCTGAGATGGAGAACATAATTAAGGAAAAGCTGAAGAAGCAGAGTACAGAGGACTATTGCGATGCATTTGACTACATGTTAAGCGCTGCCAAAGAAAATGATTACAACTTGACCATGCAGGAGCTCAAGGTATGGTCTTTATACTATTTATTTAAAGGACAGAAATTCAGATCTAATCTAAGCAAATATAGGCCAAAAATTCAATGTACAGAAACATTAATTGGGCAGCAAATTACGTGGAACGGCCTTTTACAGAAATCTGGACATTTTGACATGAAATACTACAGGAACTGTTTGTCTAAAGCAGATGAAGTCTAACATGAATTAAAAAATATATATTCATTTGCTATTTAATGTTAATTAGTCCTTTTGTTTAATACAGGAGACAGCAGTGGAACTGATTTTTGCAGCGCATTCCACCACCGCAAGCGCATCCACATCACTCATACTTCAGCTAATCCGCCATCCAGAGGTCGTTGAACGTGCAAGAGCAGAGCTAGAGGCAGAAGGTTTACTTGCGGACATGCAAGGTTCGCACTTGTGCTGTAACGAAGGCAGTATCACGTCTTCAAACTGTGAGCCTGAGAAAAGCCCAGATGAGGAGACACCACAATCTGGGCTTAAATTCCGACCTCTGCTTGATAAAATAACCTGCTCTGAGATCAGAGACAGGCAAGAAGGCCATAGGTCATGGCTCCATGCGCCATACTTGAGTTTGGAAAAGCTCAACCAGCTGGGTTATTTGGACTGCGTGGTAAAGGAGCTGCTTCGATTTCTACCACCAGTGTCGGGGGGATACAGGACAGTGCTGCAGACATTTGAATTGAACGTAAGTCATTCATTTATTCAAACAAATAGAACTATAGAAATAAAACAATATGAGTTCTAGGTAAATGGTAAGATTGGGGAACTTATGATTTGCTTGTCATGGTAATTATTGCACCATTTGTAAGTGGAATCTTGTGAACCTGTGGATTTCATCACCATTACAATAATGTATATCATTCATTCATTCATTCATTCATCCTCTTCCGCTTTATCCTCTATTAGGGTCGCGGTGGGGTTCCCCTTGTCCATCCAGGGGAGAACGTTTCGGGCGCTGGGCAGATACACCCAGGACAGGGCGCCAATCTATCGCTGGGCACACAATCACTCACACAGACACGCACGCATACACACTCTATATGGGGCAATTTGGAGAACTTAATTGACTTGATCCATGTTTTTGGACAGTGGGAGAAACCGGAGAACCCGGAGGAAACCCACGCAGACACGGGGAGAACATGGAAACTCCACCCAGATGGGGATTCGAATCGGGAATCCCTAGTGGCGAGAGGCGAATGTCCTAACCACTAAGCCACCGTGCTGCCTAATATATATCAATGTATTCATTATATTTGTATTTAAATAGTAATATTTTACTATGTTTTTTAAATAAAATTTTACCAAAGACTTGAACTTTGCACAGTACTGGATTACTGAAACATTTGAATTTTATTGTATAGATACTTTTCTATGTTTTGGTTCAATACAAATAGACATTCTTCTTACACTGTCATTTTACCTTCCTTGTTTTCCTAATCACAGGGGTATCAGATCCCAAAAGGCTGGAGTGTCATGTACAGTATCCGGGACACACACGAGACCTCCTCCAACTACTCGTATCCAGAGCTATTCGACCCCGAGCGCTTTGGCTCTGAACGAGACGAGAGCAAAAGCAGTCGCTTCAGCTTTGTGCCTTTCGGCGGCGGGGTACGGAGGTGCATAGGTCGTGAGCTGGCCCTTCTTGTGCTCAAATCTTTAAGCGTGGAGCTCCTGGCCTCAACCGAATGGACCTTGGCCAGCACGACCTATCCCCGTATGCAAACGGTACCCATCGTTCACCCAGTTAATGGACTCCATGTTCATTTCAACTACAGGAATTATGCAGGGGGCAGAAACCGCCGGGAGTCCACACATATTTAGAAAACAGAAATGTAATATACTGTAAACAGGTCACATAATATTCCACAGCTCATCTGCTGAAGTGTTCACAGTGGATGGGATTTAGGCAATTACATAGATTCTTAAACTTGGACCTACGCCAGTCAGAACATTATAGATGAACCGGTGTGAGTAGTAAAACGAGGTTAGACAGCATTGATAGAGGCCTTATGGGGCACTTTTTAAATAGTCTTTATATATAATTAGTATAAATATGTAGATTAACTGTACCAGTCAATAGTTTGGACATGCCCCCTTTTTTATCCATTATCTATTTTCTGCACCTACTATATAGATAGACTTTGTAGTTTTACAATTACAGACTGTAGTCCATCTGTTTTTGTTGTTTTTGTTTTGTTCTCAGTTCTCTATTGGTCAGGACCATCACAGAACAGATATACATTTTGGTGGTGGATTGTGTGCTGCAGTTACACTGATGAGGGAAGGAGTTATAGTGCAGCAGTGCTGCTGTAGTTTCATTTAATCACCTCAGTGACACTGTGACACTGCTAGGATTGGAATAATGCTCTGTGGGGTCCTGACCATTAGAGAACAGAGTAAAGGGGATGTACACGGTATGTATGGTAGTCCATAAACAGATGGACTACAGTATGGAATTGTACAAAGTCCAAGTGCAACTGATAACATAGATAATAAGTGGAAAAAGAGGGAGTGTCTAAACTTTTGACTGGTGCTGTATGTGATTCTTGACCATTAGGCTACAGGGCTGTATTTATGTCCGTGTCACTGTGATTTGTCTTTGAAAGGTCACAGCGTTCCATACATGTTTTTCATCCCAAAATAAGGAAATTACAAAAATAGTCATTAATGATACCTCTACAAAGTATTACCTCTTATGGGCTTCTAAATGTACATGAATATAAAACAAATTGCAAAGCCATTTGTGTGGAACACTGTGACCTTATTATATGTTATTCTATTATGGGTTTGTCATATTTTGCTATATTTTTTTAAAAGAGAATATTGTGCAGTTCTAATACTGTTTGTACAGTACAATGTCAATGTTTTGTCTTTCGTTTCTATTTACTAGACTTACTTACTCTATACGATTTTTACGATGGCTAGCATGTAAATCAAGTGAGTTAACATATATTCAGCATTATTAATCAGTTGCCATCTTCATTTAACAGATTAATGCAATGCAGAGAAACCAGCAGACATTTTGTCCTGTTTGGGCAAAGTAACCCCTTGTATTCTTGTGATTCTCTCAGAGCCAGAACTATAAAATATTTGCTACATGTCTGTTCAAAAACAAAGGCATGTTAAATTTCAAAACCAGACACTGACAGGGAAACTCTATAAATTCCCAGTGTCATGTTTAAAGCAGGGCCTGCTCTAGCACATTCACTGCTCCAGACATGCTTCATCCAGCTCAGCTGAAGTGGGGCTTCTAACATCTGAAAACGTCTCTATCCATTTTAACGTCTTGCTGTTTAAGTTTGGTATTTAGACAAACAATCAAAATAATCACCAAAAATGTATTATAGCTCTTTTATGATACACAGTAGACTGATTGTGGATTTAAGCCTATAAAATTTATTATCTTTTAAATAGAAATTCTAAACGCCCCAGCCAAGCATTTATATCATGGCCAGAAATATCTTAACTTGTGGTTCGTTAATTAGAAAAAAAAATTGGTATTTATACCTTCATCCCATGTCAGGTCACTCACATTGTTACTATTACAATCCATAACTTAATAAAACCATTTAGACATTAAATAAATAAAATTTAATATGATCCAAATTTTCAGTACTGAAGTCTAAATGCTAATTAGCATGTGAAAATTTTTGGTAATTTTTAGTAGAACCACAGTAACTTCCTTTAAGCCAAAAGAGGTTTTTGTCTGGTTATTCTTTTCCAGAATGTCGTACTGGCCTGTTTTTGGTTTTAAAGTCTGACCAGACACTTGTTTACTCATATTATTTTATTGAAATTTTCATATTCAGTTAAGTTATTGAAGGCTCGTGGCTGAAGCCAAGTCCAGTGCTCACTGGGTGAAAGTCATCAGTCAATAACAGGGCACTTCAACAGACAAACGCATTTATAAATACAAGCACACGATTCATTTAATTTAGTTTTAATTTAATTGTGGAAGGAAGCAGTGTTTTACACCATTTGCAGTAAACATCATAAACAGCAGAGGAGGGGCGTATATGTAAAGGTTTAAAAGTTCAGTTATGGGGTCGTTTCTTGGGTTAATTTTTGGTGAGAGAATAAAAAAATCACCAAACAGAACATATTCCACATCACCTAAATATAAGTTTCCCCTGCACAGACTAGCGCTAACCACTCTTGGTCAGGAGAGGACCATAATTGATTTACAGTGAGAATCTTTTAAACTGATTGTTTTTAATGTACTAATGTTTTCTTTTATCATTAGGTAGAGTTAAGTAAACTTTCCGCACATTCTAATTTTCTTTCATGTATTGTTTCCACTTTGTCTTGTATATGTGACATTTTTGTGTTTGTTAAATGAAGTAGGATTTAATAAGCTCTATTTATATTTTACTTCTATGCCTAACTAGAGGAAAAAGGTTAATATGACGTAAATTCAAGGATTTATATGTTAACACGGAATAACGCTCTCCCTGTTGGCTTCCAGATGTTTACTCTTGTATGTAGAAATGTGGTACCACTTTACATTGTTAGCATGCGATTCATTTGGTTGATTATGTTAATTGTAACCTCAAACTATGAATAAGGTCCTTGTGAAAGGATCAGTCAAGAACAGGGAAGGAAAAAAACAGCAGCACTTTTATTCTGACTGAGTTTGTTTGTATATTTGTATTGTTAATAACTGAGGATGATTTGTGCATGTCTTATTCTTAAGTCCCTAAATATACATATAGCTTTCAGCCATTTAGTCTGTGTCTGACTATGTGAACAATGTTAATACATATGCTGGCCTAGGCATCAATGTGATAAATAACAGGGGCAAAAAGAGGGCAAGTGCAACATTCTCATTATTTCTGAGCTGAAATGTCTGAAACACGACATTCAGCAGCAGCTATGTGCTTAAGTCCAGGATCGGTATTAACTACTTAAGTTCTTTACATTGGACACTGGTTAAAAGGAATGCGATGATTATTGTGTCTAAATACATACTTTGGAGTCATTCAGGTTTAAATTTGACATTTTTAGTGAATAAAAATAAAACTGCAGTGCATAAGTAATCAATATAAAAGAATGTAAACATAAATGTAAATTTTTTTCTTCTTCTTTCAGCTTGTTACCATAAGGGGGTCACCACAAATGTCCTTTCTGACTTAATCTTCTTATTTACTAATATGTTTTTTCCTAATGGCTAGGACAATTAATTCTTTATGTGTATCTTAGTGGTTACAGTGTTGGGCAATCAATCTGAAGGTTGTAGGTTCAAATCCCAGATCCACTGAAAGGTACCACTGTGCATCCTAACTGTACTTGCTTCAGGGGTATCATGACCCTCTGTTCTGACCCCAACTAACAAATTGGAATAATTGTAAGTCGCTTTGGATAAAGGCAACTTCTAAAGCACCGCATGTAACATAATATTAGACTAAGTGGTTAGTAACAACATACTGTAGGAAAACTAAAATAGGGGTATGCTAATAATAAGGATACATCTAAAAGTGATTACATTTGGAACTGAGATAATGTACTCAACTCTAATTTAATATTAATATATAAGCGTTTAAATATATTTTTTGTTAATGATGCCATGGCAAATCTGTTTTAAAATTGCTTTATGCATTGTTTAAGTCTTTTTTCTAATTAACTACTTTAATAAATAAATAATTTTAGATTTTACATATTTACATATGCTGTAAAGAATCACATGACAAAAGTTGGAATGGAAATAAAAGTTTGGAATAGTTAAAAGAACAAATGTCAAAGTCAACCAGCATTGTGCTGGAGACTGGAAAGTCCCAGAGAGGTGTTCAAAGAGGTTTTAATAGAATATTCAAAGGGGGAAACTTTCTTGAACATTCTTTCCCATAATAATTTAGAACGGAAGATGTAGGCTTTAATGCCATCACCTGCCAGAAGCAGGAACACAGGGGTCACCACTTTGGCACAAACACATGTCCTGACAAAAGAAAAAAAAACTGGCCTTGATGATTTAGTTATAGGGCAAAAACGCATGGATTATTACCTGTGGGTTTATATATGATCGGAAGTTAAACGAAACTTTCAAGTTTGTCTTATTAGATGATGAAGCGACTTTGTTAAAGGTGAATACTTCAAATGAATTTGCCCTGTTTTTTAAAAGTGCTTGATATGTCCTTCCATTTTCCTGTAAAACAACTCACATTTCTAAAATAAGCTTTTATTTAACTCCCAAGAACTAATTAAAATAAACATGGTCTACCATTTAAAGGTCTGCATTCTCATATATAATTTTCTTATCAAGTTTGATTTATAGTTATGAATGGAAAGACAAGTAGATGATGAAAAAATCAAGTGAGTTAACTATGTGCTCCTGTTGTATTAGCAGATTTAATACAATCGACTAACACTTCATTAATGCAACTACAATCAACAAATGGCAGCTAATTAAGTGCTAGTAAGATAAACATCATTTGCAAATGGTTCAACAACATAAAACACCCCTAAAGAGGAAATGGCAGCCTTAAATCATAAGAGGAGGAGGAGAAAGGAGGAGGCTAGTCGGTGAACTTATTTGAACTTCTGAACTTGTGGGTGCATTGTGTAAATAACAGACTACATGTACTACCACAAACTGCCAGAGGGATAAACAACCAGGTTTGCAAGGGTGTGATTGATATACAGGCAGAGAAAGGTTATAAGGTTATAAAGTTCTTTAAAACACACTCACACAGATGCTAGTCTCTGCCTCGCGGGTTTGGCCGCACAGTCATATTGCTGAATTTCAAAAGAATAAAATATACTCACACTAACATCTAGTCATACCTGTACACACCTGTCAGTAGTTGCTTTCATGTCACTCACACCCGTCTCTTCTGGAATTGTGGTTTGTACTATCATCCAGATTTGCCGGAATGCCAGTCAGGAGCAAGGTAGGTCAGAGTTCCTCAGATTTCATTCAGATTTAACTGATTTTACTAATCAGGTTCTACACGAGTCAGTGAGAAAGAGAAACAAACGGTTAGGTTACTGGATAAAATGCTTCTTGAATGTTGTGATTATTAATATTTACATAAAATCAGGTAAATTGATAACTTGATGGTGGGGGTTAGAAAACAGCACATCTGGAAGAATGAGGCTTAAGGGTCCTACACCCCTGGATAAGCTTTGCAGTCAGTGCACCAAGATAAAAGCATTATTTACTCATTGATTTCCTAAACCACTTATCCTAATATTAGCCTCACCCAGCACTCATTAGGGTGTCAGGCTGCGGAAACACCCTGGACAAGTCACCAGTCTATTGCAAAGCAGACACACACACACACACACAATCTGCACACATTCACACCTAGGGGCAAATTATCTTTAATTCACCTGACTGATATAATTTGGGATTGTGGGTGGTAACCGAAGCTCCTGGAGAAAACCCACATAAAGAACATGCAAATGCATTCAGAGTTTCAGATGGATATTAAACATGGCTGGGGGAATGGAACTGGATATTATTTTGTTGTGATCTGACTGCAATCCAGAATGTTATTAAATATCATTAAATAAACGTCTGATTGCAGAGCAGTAGGCAAAGCTTTTTTATCAAAGCAAAAAGGTCTAGGGTTCAGCCCATACGTGGGAAACTTATGTCCTTTCTTTGTGGAATTTGCATGTTCTCCCAATGGCTACATATAGCTCTAGCTCAGCTCGGATTCTCCATAGTGTAAAGACATGTTGACATCACAAACGTCTAGAGACCTGGCTCCTGCATTTTAGCTAATAGATGGTAATAAACAGCTGGGATAGATTCCAGCTTCCTCTTCCATTAACGGTCCAAGAAAAATAATTAATGTCTATAAACTTTAATGAATTATATAGAGGAAGTTTGCATCACAACTCATTCAATATCACTGAGCAATCATTGTGCGATGCACTGACTGATTTATTATAGGGGAGCTCTCACATTAAGTATTAAGAAGTATCAATATTTATATGATATATTAATATTTAAGCATCAAATTTAGAAATAACTCATTTTATCTCATCATCTTCCACGTAATCCTCTACGAGGGCCATGGGGGGAGAACATTTCGGGCACTGAGCAGATATACCCAGGACAGGGCACCAATTCATCACTGTAACACACAAACGTATGCTGGCATACACACACATTACATAGGGGCAATTTAGAGCAACCACTAACCACTAGGCCAAACCATTTAGAAATAATATATATAGTTAGAAAATGTTTTTTATTTTTTTAAATACCATAAAATCTTGAAACTAAAGTTCCACTGTGTGTTCGCAGCTCTGAACTGGTATGTGCGTGTCTAAGGTAAGTCATGACCTCTTGGTAGCATCAGCATGTGTAGGAATGCAGAAACAGCAGCTGGTGTCTGCACTGTAATTACAACCCCACACTGATTCTTCCTGTTCACACACACAAACACACACACACACTTATACACAAGTTAAAAAATTCAGGGCAAAGTTGAGGTAACATACGCACACAATTTTGAAAAGTCTTTTAAAACACTGTCAACATGGATTAAGGCTTTTTTTCTTTAATGTGTATTTATCAAAACATTTGCCCAACAAAACAACATGTAGTCATGTGTATGAATGTGTGTGTTGTTATTATGTCAGACAGTTAATAGTTTTGCTTTGTTTAGACTCCTTACCACAAGGTCACATAAGTGCAGCCCAGATTTTAGGTTAGAAAAAACATCTGGATCTCTTGAAATTTACAGTTCTTTATCATTTTTATCATTTGAGAAAGCACCTACTTTTCGTTCTATTGGCTATTTTTTCTACTTATCATACAGATGGACTTGGTAGTGTTACAGACTGTAATCCATCAGTTTTTTTTTTTTAAATTACCTGTTGGTTCTCTGTTCTCTGTTGGTCAGGAGCATCACAGAACATGTTTAATTTGGGTGGTGGATTGTTTATTGTCAGTTATGCAGTAACACTGATGTCGTGAGGGGGTTTAGTGCAGCAGTGCTGCTGTAGTTTCATTTCTCTACCTCAGTGACACTGCTGGGATTGGAATAATGCACCCACCAAGTAATGCCCGTTCTGTGTTGGTACTATTGGGTTCTGAACATTAGAACAGAGTACACAGTATGTACTATAGAACACAAACAGATGGACTACAGAATTGTAGAACTACAAAGTCCATCTCTACAGGAAGTGGAACTGAGAACATGGACAAGTGGAGCAAGAAGGGGTGTGTACAAATGACTAGGTGACTAGTACAACTAGTTTGTTGTGCGGCCATCATTGAAGTTTCTTTAGAGGTGCGTGTGTGTGTGTGTGTGTGTGTGTGTGTGTGTTTGTGAGAGAGAGAGAATGTGGCTGCCATATTGTGCAGGGAAATATCTTGCAATCTACATCCTCACCACTAGATGTCCCTAAAGCCTTTTCACCATTGGATCAGAAACAGAAGCATCAAACAATCTAACACCATAGCAACCACACAATTTGACAAACCAAATTTCTTTTTTAAATTAAAATTATTGTTAAGTTGATCCAATATAAATACATTTAAGAGTAAAAGTGGTGTCCACAAACATTTGATGAAGTCATGAGTAGGTTAAATGTTGACTTTATTAAAATAATATCAAAAGCTTTCCAAATGCATGTTTTAATATGAAAACATAACATTGCAGTGACACTTGGAGGCTCCTCTCCAGATTATAAATATGAGAATAAAATTGAGTTCAGGTGGCATTTTGAGGAAAATGCAACAAAACAACTGAGTCATACAACCCTGATATTTTGTTATTCAAAAAAAACAACTTGAAAGGAAAGAATGTCACATTCCTGAAAAAAATTTTAATATCTTTAATAGCAACAGACCTTACCATGTGATTTACACAGAGGACACGAGTTTTAATATTTTCTAAATAAAAGCATGTCAGCATTTTCTAGAAGCAAGACCGATGCCAAATATATAGGTTACAGCTGGCATTTTTATATGTAATGAATGTTAACAAAATTCAGACTGGGTGTGGTTTATTTACTAAAATGCAAACAATAAGCCTATTTCTGTTTTCGTGTACGAGAGAGAGAGTGTGTGAATTAATAAATTACATAATTCCTTGAGGTTTCCTTTAGACCACCCTCATATTTGAAGTGTGATAGTTTAATGACATTGAAATAATTTAATAACTTTCTCATATTGCCAGTTTTGATCATTGATCTGAAAAACAAAGTCAACTTGTGACCACTTAATATTATACATTCCAAAAATTATCTGACAACATAAAATTTCCTGTGTATGAATAAGCTGCATACATCTTCTTGCCTGAGGTCAAATACATACTTTGATATGCTGCTTTTCATTGAACTGACACGGATTCAGAGACAGTGAAAGTTTGGCAGGGTTCAGAGTTAAGCTGATTGGCACTCTTTAATTAAGTGAATCACATTTACTGCCCTTAACCCCAGCCTCTTCAAACACAGACGCCACACAATCATCAAATTATCATCTCCATTACTCATGTAAAGGGTTGCTTAGGTTTTCAGGTGTCAGACTCAGTGCACTACACCTTTGAGATTTTGTCTGAAAGGTCAGCGGTGGGTTAAACAATCCGAGTCTCACCTCAGGCTGACATGCCTGCAATCACGACTGAATACAAGCTTCATAAACAGACTCACACTTACACACCCTCGAAAAAAATCATCACACTCTATCACATACCACACATACAGAGGCATCTGCGGTAGATAATTTAGTGCACAGGTGTCATGACCCAGTGGCTGCAGATAGGATCGGACATGTTATTAAAACATTCATTAATTAATTCATTATCTTCCGCTTTATCCTTTTATTAAAACATAAAAACCAATATAATATCAAATGTTCTTAGATAGAAACTTTGATATTAAATAATACATAGTCAAATATAATGAATAGGTTTATTAAGAGAATTAATGAAGAACTGTGTCTCTGCAAATAACATCATGGCTGTCATTTGGCCGGCGGCACGAGGCAAAGGCTGAGGCTATTTGTTTAACAGATTAAAAATTAATTTATTTTGTCATTTAATTGCTTCCACACGCATAAAACAAAAGTCATGATGATGATCAGGTGCAGGTGTGGATCTGCATTTAGCCAGTACATCACTGTTTATTCTAACAATCTGAAAACAGAAATAAAATTCAAATAGCTGAACTGCATCTAAAATCCAGTCACAAAAACAAATAGCTGGTAACACAAATTCTTTGCAATGTGTAAAATGGTTAGTTGCAAATGAATAAAGTATTGGTCTTTTTAGACTTTTGTACTTTTAACATTATATTAATTTAGAAACCAACAAATGGAAGAAAAAATAATAATAAAATAATTGAAAATTCCAAATGATTTTAGAAAAAAACGACTGACTGCAGTCTAGTTAAAGTCGATCAACCTCCTTTATGTTTAGCGAATTGCGGTGTTCTAAAAATCTACACTCTGCTGCCCTCTAGTGACCATGTTGTTTTATTCACCAATCCGGGCGATACTTAAAATTCGAATTCAATTCCGATCCAGTGTGTAATGAGACTTTATTTCTCGTCTCTCTGACTTCAGATTAACTGATGCACAGGTTTTGTCTGTTTTGTTGATGCTTAATTAAATATAATATAATATAAAAAAAATAATATATATATATATATATATATATATATATATATATATATATATATATATATATAGTATTTGAAAATATTACACAAATCATATAATTAAAGCAGTGTTATATAACACATTAATTACTAATGTTAAACTATTATGATTAAATATTAATACATGGAAGGCATGTTTCATCCAACAAAGTGTTATTGTGGGTGAACAAATAAATAAAATAAAAAAAATACCCAAACTGATGAAAAGTGTGCTTTAGTTTTAAATTTATTCTTCCTTCTACATAAGAACTTAGAATGGAAGAGATCTCAATAAAATCTGTTCAAAAATACTGATTTTTCGTATTAAAACCCGACAGATTCCCGCAATTAGCCTAGCTGGGCCACTAGAGGGAGCCACAGTTCCCAGGCTTGTAACTAGAGGAGGTGAAGGTGCACCTGACGCTATTTAAACAGCGTTTAAAACCTTCCTGCTGAAAGAGAAGCCACTAAAACTGCATTTGCATTTTAAATGAATCATCACGCTATTACTCTGTGTGTTTACATACCGGCTGCTGGTCTAAAGACTGGGCAGCGTACGGGAGGCTTTTACAGAGCCAGCTGTTGTGGTACTGTTCCCCAAAAAAGAGCCGATTCTTTCGGCTCAAGTAAGATACAGATGATAATAAATTGAGAATCGGCTCTCTGTTGGGCAGAGAGCTCTCTAAAAGATCCGAAGCTCCCATCACTACATGTGGTCAGCATGTTCTCCTCTCAGCGCTAGGGATTTCCGGTTCTAATGCCAATCTGGGTGGAGTTTCTATGTTCTCCCCGTGTCCACGTGGGTTTCCTCCGAGTTTTCCGGAGTCCAAAAACATGGATGAAGTCAATTGAGTTCTCCAAATTGCGCCATATAAAGTGTGTCTGTGTGAGTCAGTGTGTGCCCAGCGATAAATTGGCCTCTGGGTGTATCTGCCCAGCGCCCGAAACGTTCTCCCCTGGATGGGCATGGACCATGGACCTTCACGACCCTAACAGAGGATAAAGCAGAAGATAATAGATGGATGGATACCGTCATCCCGTTCTACAAATATAAAATTGTATAAGAAATATTTTTTCTTCTAAGAAAATAAACTATAAAGCATCATTTATTGTAACAGTAATTCTCCAGTATGCCACATTTTTGTTCATATAATCACACACACACAGCCATGACACATAAATTAATTCTATTACTTCTATCATGTGTTTTTGTTTTTATCATGTTTTTTTTTTTCTTCAACATTAAGTTTTCCTCTGAATAATTTTACGTTACCTAAGAGGGATTGTTTTTGAACAATACTACGCCCTGTTTTTTTTTTTTTTTGCATAAAACATTACATGCCATCAATCATTGGACTATGCATTATGCAGGTACAATGTACTAATGGAATGTACTTTTTCCAGTTCTCTCCACCCTTCAAATAATGAAACAACTTTCAGGTTTCAGGTATAAAAAGCAGAAGCAAATAGATGTGAGAAATAACCAAGGCATTAACATGAGAACCTGTTTATCATTTTTGTTATAATTGATTTTGGTAAGCATCAATACATTGCAATAAAATGTTAAAATGCTTTAGCATAATATACAACATGCATAACAATATGACAACATAGTACGTAAGTTACAGTCTATGTAAATCATGTTCTGTTTGGTCTACAGGTGATTCTGATAAAATACTCATGAGGAGAAATGGCGTCTCACACTATGAAAAGTAAGAGCTACTTAAGTTTTTTTGAATATGCATGATCAGATTCGCAGTATTATTGTTGCATGTTGCATTGAAGTAATAAGTGCAGACACACAAAATAATGTTTTATACATTTAGATGTTTATATCCATGTTTAATGCCATTTACTACAGTATTAATTGTATTGTAGTGTTACTGCAAAATGGGAAGCAGTACTATGTAAAGTAAAGTAAAACTATACTGAGTTTTGTAAATGTTATTCTATAACATATCAAGTAATAAGGTTCTAATCTGTCTATAATCTGTTATTTAGATGCAGCAACAAGATCTGAAGATCAGGAGTCAAATCACCTCAACCGAGGTAAAATAAAAATTATTAGTGTTGTAATAAGGTTAATGTTTTAATATATCCTTATAATTTATGATAAATTATTTTACCAATTTATAATATAAAGAATATATTTAAAAGTTAATTTATATTACTGTAGATACATACAGCTATGGTAGCTGAAAATGTTTGAAGTATGTAATGAGGTAATACAAAAAAGTAATATATATGTATAATGTATGTATGTATAATCTAAGAAATAGAGTAAATATAATTTTTAAAGCATAATGGACATATTCTCATTTCAAAATATGCTCTGAGAACCACAAGTTGCTTGAGAGTTTGAAGAAATATACCAAATTAACAAATGTAGTATTTCAAGAATATTCTTCATTCTTCACAGTGAACTAAAATGTTTAAAAAAAAAGTAAAAAAAAAAAAAAAAAGTTATTATTTCAAATGACTTATTTTACTTTGCAGGGAACAAATTAATCATAAATATTTTTCAGCATTTTTTGTTAATTAGAAAGACATTCTATATTATGTTGGTTTCAGCTCTTTGATAGCAGTAAAGTAATCTGTAAGTTAATGGGATGCTGGTAGATGGCTAGGAATACTAAACAATATAAGACAGAAAACAGATGACAAAATAAAAGAATAAGTTTTCAAAACTTACATAATAAACACAAAACATTAATATGATAATTCACAACGCTTTTTGGGGTGTTTTGGGGCACAGCATGCAGGTAAATGTGAATGTGCCGGATCTAATCACAAATGACAAGCAATAACTTAAAAAGGAATATAAAATATCTCAAAGCACCTGCATATTGTATATACCATGCATAGCATTAAATCATCAGTTGTACATTCACTGCTACCCCCTTCGCCCATAAAGACAGCTAACGAAGCTCACAGAACTGGTAACAATGTGTGACAATACGTGCGGGAAATGCAATCGTTTTCAAAGTAAAAACGAATGTGGATAAATAATTTTTATCCCAGGTTTGTAAATCCCTTGTAGGTACATTTTTACATAACATAACTAGAAGGAAGAAACTATTTAACAATGTCATAATGCAATTGTCTATTTTCAGAAACTCTACTTTCATATCTGAGGACATTGGGACTTGAAGAGTACTACCCAAACAAGCTGACCCTGAGATCATTGCTGGAGATCAACAATGAAAGCCTTTTTCATAAAGAGGTTGACTCAATCCATGCATTACCATGGGCTTTTCTCAGAAAGTTGATGATAGTTAATTCTAAGTCAAGGTCATTACTTTCTGCTCTTGATAAAAATGATAAATCAGATGATTTGTTTGATGAGGAGGACAGTGAAAGTGGCCTCAGTCTTTTAGATCTCCATGCTGCTCTCTTTGCTTGTGCAGATAGTTTCCTCCAACAAGAAATGGTTCTTAAAATGTCAATGTGTCAGTTTGCAGTACCATTTCTGTTACCTCAAGGGGTATATGATCAGTGCACTCTGATGTTATGGGCTTTTAGATCTATCCAGAAAGAATGGCGTCCACACTCACTGTCTGAATCAAAAGGGTTCGTGGAAGACAGTGTTGTTCATGCCCAAATTCCTCTTATATCCTTTGTGAGGTTTAGTAACTGCAGCTTATCAAAGTCCCAGGTTTTAAACCAAGTACTGAACAGTTCAGAGCAGCATCATGATTTCTTTTCACACCGAGAAATGATTGGAGGTTCTGCTCCCAGAGTGATTGCAAATGGTTTGGTGGAAATTTGCTGGAACCTGCCGTCTGGAAACAGCAACATTGATGTCTTTCCTGAACCAGTGGCTATCGCTAATCTGAGAGGAGATGTCTGCACGTTTGAGACACAATTCCGATTCCTTACTCAGGTGTCAGCAGCTGTCTTTGTTTTTCTGGACAGTGTTGAAGAAAGGGAGCAAACATTATTGGCCTCTTTGAAAGAAACTAAGTTTGAAGCTCAAATGTTCCTTGTAGTAAATTCTCAGGGTAATATGAGCCAAGCTGCTAAATCTTCAATTCAATTAGCAATTGACACTCTGCAGTTGGAAAGAGACTACATAATTAAGAAAAATCTGAAAGCCAATTTAGCAAACTTTGCAAAGACTCTCAGTTCTGACATTAAAAAGGTGCTTAGTCAGTGTAAAGCAACAAGTGAACTCGAGTCTATGATTGAGGTTGCTAGGAAATCTGGTCTTGTTGTTGATGAACTGCAAAACAGAGCCTCGTTATCATCTGCACAGAAAGCCGTTGAACTAATGAAATGTATTGGAGTTCATCAAATAACAGAATATAAAAAATCAGAACTGCCATTGCAAGGAGAACAATGGAAAAGTGTGGCTCGAATAGAAAAAGAGCAATGCAGACTCAAAAACACTGGAGATGTCAGTTTGGAGACATATAAAGTAAACCTTCAAAAGGAAAAAAGTGAGATATTAAATGAACTAAGCCAGTATACAATGACAAAAACAATGGAGCTCTTCATTAATGCTCTACTGAATTCTAATGATGCTGAAAGGGCCTTCTTTCTAAAATGGATGGGGTTAAAGCTGAACCTGAGGTCCCGCAAACATTTATCTGAACTTCGGCACAAATACACAGACTGTGAAAAGAAGAAAGACAGAGAAGGTTTAGCCAAGTTAGACAAGGAACTTTTTGAGGGCTCTCTTGGTCTTGAGCATTACATGAGGGAAATGGGACAGATCTATCAAGCCATGTTTTTAGGTTCAACAAAGATATCTGAGAATATCAAAAATCTACCAACTGTAGCTGCTAAGATGCTTCTGGCTGGGTTTCCTCTTGAACTCTTAGATGGAGATGCATCAAATATTCCAGAGAAGTGGGTGAGTGATGTTCTCAAAGAGGTCCACAGGATGGTTGGTCAGAAAAGCCGTTTGCTGGTGATGACTGTGTTGGGAGTTCAGAGCACTGGTAAATCCACGCTGCTTAACACCATGTTTGGAGTTCAGTTCGCGGTCAGCAGTGGTCGATGCACCCGTGGGGCATACATGCTCTTCCTTCCTGTAGGTGAAGACCTAAAGGAGGAGTTAGATTGTGACTTTGTTCTGCTGATTGATACAGAGGGATTAAAATCACCAGCATTGGAAAAACTTGAGGACAGTCATGAGCATGACAATGAACTAGCCACGTTTGTTATTGGTCTGGGTGATGTAACCATCATTAACATTGCAATGGAGAATTCTGCAGAAATGAAGGATGTCTTGCAGATTGCAGTTCATGCTTTTTTACGAATGAAGGAAGTCGGCAAGAAAACTGTCTGTCATTTTGTTCATCAGAACGTTGCTGGGGTTTCAGCACACGATAAAAACAAGACAGATAGAAATCAACTCCTAGAACAGCTAAACGAGATGACGGTGATTGCGGCTCAAATGGAAAAGCGGCCTTCTGTACGTAAGTTTACAGATGTGCTGGATTACGACGTGGAAAAGAACAACTGGTACATACCTGGTTTATGGCATGGCACCCCACCAATGGCATCAGTTAACACAGGCTACAGTGCGGCTGTATTTGATTTTAAGAGAAAACTTTTGGAGATGCTCAGAACCAGGCAAGATGTAGAGCCATTTAAAATTCCAGATTTTATCAAATGGATGAGTGATTTGTGGAGAGCAGTGAAGTATGAAAACTTTATCTTTAGTTTCAGAAACAGTCTTGTAGCTCATGCCTTTGACAACCTTAGCAAAGAGTTTTTAGATTGGGAGTGGACTTTCAGAAGACACATGGATTCTTGGATAAATAGTGCAATGGTTCAGTTATCTAACAGTGAACTTGATGATACACAGTTAATTCAAGAGTTTGTTGACCCACTTAAAGAAACTGCAGGGACAGAGATTGAATCTCAAACAAAGATAATAAGTGGGCAATTAAACAATTACTATAAGAGAAATGACCGGCATGTACATCTGCTGGAAAAGTACAAAACTGACTTTGCTAATGACATCAAGTTTCTAGAGCGTGAGATGAAAGATGAAGTAAGAAAAAGATTTAATACTGCACTTGAGATAAAAGAAAGCATGAAAAGAACAGAACAGATTCATAGAGAAAAAAAGAAAATGATCGAGCAGCAGGTTTTGCAGCTACTGCAAAATAACAAACACCGCAAATATGAAATATCTGATGAGGATCTGAAAGCTGAGTTTGAGAAGATGTGGGGGAAAGAACTGTATAATATCTCTGGTCTTAAAGAAAAAAATGTTCATGATGATGTGATGAAGCAACTTGCTATTAGTTTAGGAAATTTGAACGTCATAGAAGACTTGCAAAAAGTTAAAGATTTGACAAAATACGGGCAAACATATTTCATTGCCAAAGATAACCATGTTGCAGTCCTGAAAAAAATTAAATCCTTTTTCACCCAACAAAATGTCAAATATGATCTGGAGATGTTTGCACGTGACGTCACTGGCAGCTGCAGCAGAAAAATTGATCAACACACACAGTCCAAACATGATTATCAAACTACATATATAAAAGATGTTCTTGAGGAAATTGATAAACATCTCATAAAAGTAGAATCTAAAATTAACACCAGATTTGTACTAGACTTGAAACTGCACATCTGTGGCATTGCAGCTAAAAAATTCACTAGGATGCATAAAAAATATTTATCCGAACAGGACCCTGTGAGGAAAGTGGAAGAATTGAAAAGTCAGTATCAGTCAGATTTCATTGATTCGTACAGAGAGAAGGACCAATGTCAGAGAAAAGCTCAAGAATTTGTTAATTTCTGTCTCAAACCAGCTATAACTGATTACATCAATCAGTCCATTGGATCTGACATTGTTGATGAGATTCTGGCAAAGTTTCCTAATGTGTATAGTTCACGCAAACTGTTTCAGTACACCATTCAGAAAGAGCTACTGGAAAACTGTAACTTTGATGAAATCTTTGCATATATATCAGATTATGAGACTTACGTATATAGTTGGATAAACAATCACGTCATTAAGTGTTTCTCCAAAGACAGAACTTTGCAGAAATTAAAAATGAAAAGACTGAACTTGGTAATGGAGAAAATCATGGAAGCAGTAAAGACATCTAAATGTAAGAAAGATGGGTCTGCTTTACCCAACACTGTAGTGGGTACATCACAGTTCATTCAGAACTTTTATAAAGCTCTTAGCAAATTTCTATCAATATCCAGGAACAGTGTAGAAGGGGTTTTATTTAATAACATGTGTTGTTGCCATTCATTTACCAAAAGTCTTTGCAATTGTCTAAATGGTTTAAAAGATCAATTTGCAAACATTTTTTCAAGGTCAAACAATGATCAAAATATACTGAGCAATGTTCCTGCTAAACCTCAAAATGAGCTTTTTGAACGAATGATTGGTTGTGGAAAGAAATGCCCTTTTTGTAAAACACCCTGTGAGGCAGTAGGAAAAACACATTATCAACATTTTGCAGTTGTACACAGACCAAGAGGACTTAGTGGTGCTGTGTATACAAATACATATGTTTTGATTGACGAGATCTGTTCCTCCAGTGTTCTTGGTAATGGAGTGTTCGAAAGTCATGAAACAGATTTTCAACCTCAACCCTACAAAGACTACCAGACCTTCTTCCCAGACTGGCTTATTGTACCTGACCAGTCTGTTGAAGCATTTGATTACTGGAAGTTTGTGCTGGTGACATTTAATGATTGTTTTGCGAAATTATTTAAGACAAAGCCAGCAGTGTATCCAGACGCCTGGAAAAGAATCACTAAAGATCAGGCTCTTATCAGTCTAGAACTTCTTTTTAACAATGAATAAGACAAGAGTGCCAGTGTATCGGATGTACAGTTTTACAACTTCTAAATCAATGGCCTTTAGTGATGTTATTAAGGTAAATGAGACAAAACTTAAAGAGAGATTAAATCCTACAGCAAATTTTTACTTCATTTTATTGTTTGATGCTTATGGTGGTTCTGTATGTTAATGAATTAAGGTGTACTTTTTTTTCTTCACATATTTGTATCTTGGAGAGAATGACTATGTTCTCATTCTGTATTTTTTGTTGTTGTTCTTTGTTATTTTTCCATTTTAGTTTAAAAGTTTAACACAATTTGGTTTGATATGTAGGTTTGATCTTAATGATTAAAAATGAATAAAGAAATTTATATCTGAGAAAAGTAACATTATTTTTCCCATGGTTGCATTGTATTTAAATACATACGGAACAAACATAATAAGAAATACCAGCTAATAAAATAAAATAATAATCAATAAAAACGAATTAAATAATGTCATTTCGTTAGACCATTTATGGTTTGAACTGCTTGTCTATTGTGTGTGTGTGTGTGTGTGGGGGGGGGGGTGTTACCAGAAAAAGACTGAGCATCTTCATTCTTTCAAAAGTGAACTGCACACCTTATCTACCTTGAAATTCACAGTTGATTTTAAGTTCTATGTAGGTTATAAAGATAAAAGAAAACTCAACTTGAACCTTAGATTATTGTTAAAGATAAGGTTATGAAGTGATAGAATCATTTTCAGCCATGCACCTCTGATGTAGTGTGACGTGATGATATTCATGATAACATCATGAGTTAAACTGTTTCACTTTACTGACTTGTCTTTCACCGCATGTATTAGATGATGTTGATTGTGATAAGCTCTCTTGTTTTGTTGTTCTATCTTTTTATTTAAGCTAAACTAATAGAGAAATGAATAATTACTCACAGTTGATTGTCTATTATATTCATTATTAGTATTCCTTCTTTCTGTGACTACAAAATATATATATATGCGCGGTGGCTTAGAGTTTAGCACGTTCACCTCATAGCACTAGGGATTCCTGGTTCCATGGATCAAGTCAATTGAATTCTCAAAATTGCCCCATATAGAGTGTGTCTGTGTGAGTGAGTGTGTGCGATTAAGATTCAATAGCAATTTTGATTTTTAATTAATAAATTATTTTTCTTCCAATTAATTTAACATTACATAACATAGAAAACCCACCCAGGTGACATTAATTTTTATACACACCGCACCACCTGTTACACTTTGTTACACCTGCTATCATTCTGTAAACATTACACGGTAAATGATTTGTTGGGAATGATTCAAGGAAGAAACAAACAATAAATTTAAAAGTAAAATTCACACCAATTGTTTCCATAGTCAATCTGTATGTATGACACAATTAGTGCATCACTTGTCTCTTAGTAATCAATGCACACATTCAGAGTATGGTTTCAGAAAGATGCCAGAATTAGAACCCAAGTTATTGTCATTGTATATTTACAGTCATTTGCAAAAATAAAAATAAAATAAAATAAAAATTATGTGCAACTATTCTAATGATGCACATTTTTATATATTACTTAACATATTATTTTATATTAATAAAATATTAACAACTTATTAAATTAATAACATATTAACAACTTATTAAGGACATTTGAACAAAGTTGGGTGTATTATTATAATTAAATAATACAAAAAAAAAACATTTAAGTGAAACTGAAAGGCATCCACACCTAACCAATGCATGAAATAGTTTGACACATTACTTTATTTATTTTTTGTCTTCATAATAATAGATAATTGCTGTTACATAAGCAGAGGAAAACATTCCTGGGTGTGTTATTATTAAGAATAAGCTGGGTGTTTTATAAAGAATTAAATCACTTCAGCAATAATTAGAGGTCTATAGACACAAATAATGACATTATTGAACTTGTGAAGTGAGAAGTGTTTTTTTTAAGAAAGGTATTTTGCTAAATCTGTGCTGACAGATAACTCCACCTATAACTGCAAAACTATGTTTCATGATTAAATCTAGGGTTGTTTGTGTTACACCTGCTTGGGTGGATTTCTTTTACACATCAAGTGCAAAAACCATATACTGTAAATAGATTTTTTACATGTCATAAAAATTTACCAAATAAAGTGTGATTTTATTTGTTTTAAATATGAAAATGTTTTAATTTTGAGGTGGACTAAGAACTTGTCTTCATCTTGATTCTGGGTCAGGGTTAAAATATAACTGAGTTAAATTATATTTTCTTAAGCATTATTTAGTGACTGCATGTGAATGACTAAAAACAATTTTAAATCATTAAAATAAATACACAAATAAAGTTGATAATAAATGTGAAGCAAGTTAAAGACAATTACCAATAATTATTATAATATGTTTGCTATACATAATATATATATACAGTGGGTTGCAAAAGTATTCATACCCCTTGAACTTTGCCATATTTTGTCACATTACAACCACAAACATAAATATATTTCACTGGAATTTAATGTGAAAGACCAACACAAAGTGGTATACAATTGTGAAGTGGAATGAAAGTTATACATGAATCAACAATTTTTTTACAAATAAAAAACTGAAAAGTGCGATGTGCAAAATTATTC
>JAFMOD010000191.1:1608254-1675344 GCA_019802435.1 Corydoras maculifer | reverse complement strand
CCAGGACAGGGCGCCAATCCATCGCTGGGCACACACTCACTCACACAGACACACTCTATAGGGGGCAATTTTTGAGAATTCAATTAACTTGATCCATGTTTTTGGACTGTGGGAGGAAACCGGAGAACCCGGAGGAAACCCACGCAGACACGGGGAGAACATGGAAACTCCACCCAGATGGGGATTCGAACCGGGAATCCCTAGCGCTGAGAGGCGAACGTGCTAACCACTAAGCCACCTGCCTATGTATATATATATATATATATATATATATATATATATATATATATATATATATATATATATATATATATATATATATATATATATATATATATATATATTATATATATATATATATATATATATATATATATATATATATATATATATATAATATATATGCTAATATATATGCTAATATGTGTGATTCACTCAAACATCTGCAACACACTCAAACAGTGCTGAACATCATAAAACTCTCAAATAATCCCAGCACTGTGCTGATCCTGGAGAGTCTCAATCATTACAAAACAGATTGAAGGACCTGTGATGATGAATGTAGAGAAACAAATAGAGTAAAGTATGTAATTGTAGAACTACAAAATTTGTCTAAATGTTAATTAGAAATAAATACATGGACAATATCTGTAAAAAAAAAAAAGGTATATACCACTATTTCCTAATATATTATTTAATTTTATTGTGTAGAAATATTCTGCAGCCGATATAAATAACTTCTTTATGGTACAAATATTACTACCGCTTTAATTTGTATGTAAATGTAGTTTATGGCCTTTTACTTTTATTTTCTCTTCTGTTCTTTAAGATTCCATGGAATCTGTTTTCTGTTAATTTATCTGTAAGTTAGTAAAGGTATGTATTATGTTGGTTTGACATGTGGAATGTACTCCTTCCAGTTTCCTCCACCCTTCTATTACAAAGAAACCAGTTTGAGTTTTGGAATATTAACACTAACCTGCAAGAGTACCAAACACAGCAAAAAAAATAACCAAGACACCTGCATGAAATATTGTGGTTTGAAGTTCTGTTAATGGAAAATCCGGTAAGCACCTATCAGAAATATATTTTGCACTACAAATACAATAATTTATTTACAAACTTACTTTGATATGTTTGAGGTTCTGATCATGAAAATTATGAATTATTTTTGAAATCTCATTTTATTAACATTTAACATCTAAACACGTTGTCTGTTCTCAGGTGTTCCTGAAATAGCACAACTTGCAACATCTGATATCATGGCATCTCCCAAACAAAAATGTAAGCACTACTAGATTTTACACTGCATTTTGCAAACTGCCTTTTGTTGCATTTGCTTCTCCAATAAGCTAAAAAAAATAGATATATGACGGCATATATCGGAAATAGTTAAAGGTAAACACTATTCTGTGCATCCTTTTGAAATGTATTGTTGTGAACTAAACTAAGGACAAACGTGTTTAAAGTCTACGTTACATGGCAAAGCAAATTACATTATTTATCTACATAGCCTTTCAGAGCAGTTTGTTCTGTTGGAATTCCTGAATTTTAAATTCTCAGAATTTCAATTTGGTTAATATCACCCCAATTTAATGAATCCTTATTCACAGTTCTTATATATAAAAAAAAACTCTGTATTTCTTCACACAGGGCAACAGGAACCAAGCTCTGAAAAGTCAAAGTCAAGGCAAATTAAAGGTAAACTTTAAATCGCTGGATTTAATTTGAAGTTGAAATAGTATTTGAAAAATGATGTGCATAAATCACTAATAAATGTAATTTGTAAGAATCTATGTAAATGTTTAAATAAATAATGAAAACATGCAGGCACACTGAACTCTAATAAAAAAGGAATGTAAACAAAGGAAATATAAGACATTTACAATATAATCTTGACAAAATAATATTTACTATGTCTGATCAAGGCGAATTTAATTCTTTAACTCACAAAATTAATTAGACAGCTATAGCTAAAAGGTAATGTACTAGTCAAAAATTTGGACTGACCTCCTTCTTGCTTGTTAGTCCCCTGTTGGTTCTCTGTTTTTGGTTGGTGGTTTATTTTCTGTTCTGTGTGACACTGATTAGAGAACAGAGAAAATTATACACATTATGTACCATGTTACAGAAACTTTTGGCACTCAGTTTCAGTTTGAATACTGACCTTGCAACAGGTTTTAGTGTAATCATTAGATCACAAAGTCTAACATTCTGTGTGATTCTGTGTCTGTTTTATCCCTTATCTCCTTGTTTAATTGTCATAAGATGCTCAGCATTCAGCTGAATTACATTTCAATAGAACAGTTGAAACAAAAGCTTGAATGGAAGGTTGTGAGTCGATTGAGCTCCTAAAACCACAATGCTTAAAGCAATGTAAACAACATGAGACCTTATATCACAGTGAAATCAGTGCACTGAATTGACAGACATCGAGACACAACCTCATTACCTAGTATATTTTTATAATGTTCAGGTCAAAAATGTGTGAAGTTCTTTAGCAGGTTTTGAACTGTATATGCTATATATAGAATCTAAAGTTTACCCTACTGTTTTGACTATGTTTATGTTTTATAAAAATCTTTACTTCTAGAAAACCTTTTTGAACTCTTGAAGACGCTGGGACTTGAAAACTACTACCCAAACAAGCTGACTTTAAAATCTTTGTTGGAAATCAACAGTGCCAGCCTGTCTGATGAAAAGGCGGTGTCACTGAAAGACATACCATGGGCTTTTCTGAGAAAGTTGTTAATGGTGAATTTAAAGTTCAGATCTTTATTCTGTACAGTTAAGAAAAATACTTATTCAGAAAGCTTGTTTGATGAGGAGGGTGGTGACAATGACCCCAATCTGCTAGATCTCCTCATAGCTCTCTTTGTCTGTGCAGATAGTTTCCTCCAACAAGAAATGGTTCTTAAAATGTCAATGTGTCAGTTTGCAGTACCATTTCTGTTACCTCAAGGGCTATATGATCAGTGCACTCTGATGTTATGGGCTCTTAGATCTATCCAGAAAGAATGGCGTCCACACTCACTGTCTGAATCAAAAGGGTTCGTGGAAGACAGTGTTGTTCATGCCCAAATTCCTCTTATATCCTTTGTGAGGTTTAGTAACTGCAGCTTATCAAAGTCCCAGGTTTTAAACCAAGTACTGAACAGTTCAGAGCAGCATCATGATTTCTTTTCACACCGAGAAATGATTGGAGGTTCTGCTCCCAGAGTGATTGCAAATGGTTTGGTGGAAATTTGCTGGAACCTGCCGTCTGGAAACAGCAACATTGATGTCTTTCCTGAACCAGTGGCTATCGCTAATCTGAGAGGAGATGTCTGCACGTTTGAGACACAATTCCGATTCCTTACTCAGGTGTCAGCAGCTGTCTTTGTGTTTCTGGACAGTGTTGAAGAAAGGGAGCAAACATTATTGGCTTCTTTAAAGGAAACTAAGTCTAACATTTTTCTTGTGATAAACTCACACGGAAATGTGAACCAGAACGTAAGGTCCTCTATTGAATTGGCAATGAACACACTTCAGCTGGAAAGGGAATGCATAATTAAAAAGACTCAAAAAATTAACATGGCGAGTTTTTCAAATATAATAAGCACTAGCATTAAGAATGTGATCAGTCAGCATAATGTGTCATGTAAAATAGAGTCACTAAATATGATTGCTCAAAAAGTTGGTGTTGCTGTAGATGAAATGCACAATAGAGACTCAGTTGTAGCAGACAGAAAAACAGAAGAAATTATCAAAATTACTGGACTTCATCAGATAGCAGAATATAAAAAAACACAGCTACCACTTCAAGGTGAAAACTGGAAAAGTGTGGCTCGAATAGAAAAAGAGCAATGCAGACTCAAAAACACTGGAGATGTCAGTTTGGAGACATATAAAGTAAACCTTCAAAAGGAAAAAAGTGAGATATTAAATGAACTAAGCCAGTATACAATGACAAAAACAATGGAGCTCTTCATTAATGCTCTACTGTATTCTAATGATGCTGAAAGGGCCTTCTTTCTAAAATGGATGGGGTTAAAGCTGAACCTGAGGTCCCGCAAACATTTATCTGAACTTCGGCATGAATACACAGACTGTGAAAAGAAGAAAGACAGAAAAGGTTTAGCCAAGTTGGACAAGGAACTTTTTGAGGGCTCTCTTGGTCTTGAGCATTACATGAGGGAAATGGGACAGATCTATCAAGCCATGTTTTTAGGTTCAACAAAGATATCTGAGAATATCAAAAATCTACCAACTGTAGCTGCTAAAATGCTTCTGGCTGGGTTTCCTCTTGAACTCTTAGATGGAGATGCATCAAATATTCCAGAGAAGTGGGTGAGAGATGTTCTCAAAGAGGTCCACAGGATGGTTGGTCAGAAAAGCCGTTTGCTGGTGGTGACTGTGTTGGGAGTTCAGAGCACTGGTAAATCCACGCTGCTTAACACCATGTTTGGAGTTCAGTTCGCGGTCAGCAGTGGTCGATGCACCCGTGGGGCATACATGCTCTTCCTTCCTGTAGGTGAAGACCTAAAGGAGGAGTTAGATTGTGACTTTGTTCTGCTGATTGATACAGAGGGATTAAAATCACCAGCATTGGAAAAACTTGAGGACAGTCATGAGCATGACAATGAACTAGCCACGTTTGTTATTGGTCTGAGTGATGTAACCATCATTAACATTGCAATGGAGAATTCTGCAGAAATGAAGGATGTCTTGCAGATTGCAGTTCATGCTTTTTTACGAATGAAGGAAGTCGGCAAGAAAACTGTCTGTCATTTTGTTCATCAGAACGTTGCTGGGGTTTCAGCACACGATAAAAACAAGACAGATAGAAATCAACTCCTAGAACAGCTAAACGAGATGACGGTGATTGCGGCTCAAATGGAAAATCGGCCTGCTGTACGTAAGTTTACAGATGTGCTGGATTATGACGTGGAAAAGAACAACTGGTACATACCTGGTTTATGGCATGGCACCCCACCAATGGCATCAGTTAACACAGGCTACAGTGCGGCTGTTTTTGATTTTAGAAAAAACCTCTTGGAGATGCTCAGAACCAGGCAAAATGTAGAGCCATTTCAAATTCCAGATTTCCTCAAATGGATGAGTGATTTGTGGAGAGCAGTGAAGTATGAAAACTTTATCTTTAGTTTCAGAAACAGTCTTGTAGCTCATGCCTATGACAACCTTTGCAAAGAGGTTTTGGAATGGGAATGGACATGCAGAAGACATATGCATTATTGGATAACAAATGCATCAGTTCAGTTATCTAACAGTGAACTTGATGATACGCAGTTGATTCAATTGGTTGTTAACCCACTTAATAAATCTGCAGAGAAAGAGATTGCATCTCAAACAGAAGAAATTACTGAGAAATTGAAAAACTACTATAAAAGGAAAGACCGGCATGTACATCTGCTGGAAAAGTACAAAACCGACTTTGCACATGGTATTAAATTCCTTGAAAGTGAGATGAAAGATGAAGTAAGAAAGAGGTTTAATACTGCACTTGAGATGAGAGCAAACCAAAAAATAACAGAACAGCTTGATAGAGAAAAAATTAAAATGATCGAGCAGCAGGTTTTGCAGCTACTGCAAAATAACAAACACCGCAAAAATGAAATGTCTGATGAGGATCTGAAAGCTGAGTTTGAAAAGATGTGGGGGAAAGAACTGTGTAATATCTCTGGTCTTAAGGAAAAAAATGTCCCTGATGATGTGCTGATGCAACTTTATGTTAGTTTGAGAAATCTCAAAGTCACAGAGGACTTGAGCAAAGTTCAAGATCTAACACAATATGGGCAAACTAAATTTATTGTCAAAGATAATCATGTACCGTTCTTAAAAAAAATCGAGTGTTTTTTTACCAAACGAAATGCAAAGCAAAATCTGGAGATGTTTGCATGTGAGGTCATTAACAGCTGCAACAGAAAAATTGAACAACACACACAGTCAAAACATGATTACCAAACTATATATATTAAAGATGTTCTTGAGGAAATTGATGAACAGCTTCAAAAAAAAGAATCCAAAGTCAGTACCAAATTTGTGTTGGACCTGAAACTGCACATTGGTGGGATTGCAGCCAAAAACTACACTGTGATGCACAGAAACTATCTCTCTGAACAGGATCCTGTGAGGAAACTGAACAACTTGAAAAGTCAATATCAGTCAGATTTCATTGATTTGTACAGAGAGCGGGACCAATGTCAGAGAAAAGCTAAAGAATTTGTTCAGCTCTGTCTTAAACCAGCTATAACTGCTTACATCGATCAGTCTATCGGAACTGACATTGTTGATGAGATTCTGGCAAACAATCCTACTGAGTATAGTTCACGAACACTGTTTCAGTACATCATTCAGAAAGAACTATTAGAAAACTGTAACTTTGAGGATTTTTCTCAATACATTTTTTATTATAAGTCTTATGTCAGTTTGTGGATATATAACCACATTGTTAAGTGTTTCTCCAAAGACACAAGTTTGCAGAAATTAAAAATGAACAGATTGAACCTTGTATATGAGCAAATCATGGAAGCGTTAGAAACTTCTAAATGTAAGAAAGATGGCTCTCCCTTACCCAACACGGCTGTCGGTACAACACAGTTCATTCAGAACTTTTGTGAAGCTCTTAGCAATTTTCTATCAATATCCAGGAACAGTGTAGAAGGGGTTTTCTTCCAGAACACCAGTAATTGTCAACCATTCATTAAATTTCTTGGTGGTTGTTTAGGTGACTTAAAAAAGCAACTTGGGGAGAAGATTTCAAAATCAAATGACATCAATAAGACTCTGAAGAAATGCTCAGTAAAACCCCACAATGAGCTTTTCAAACGAGTGTTTGGCTGTGGAGAGCAGTGTCCTTTTTGTAAAACACCCTGTGAGGCAGGGGGAAGAAATCATACACAACACTTTGCCACTGTACACAGACCAAGAGGACTTAGTGGCTTTGTGTATATGAAGACAAATGTTCTCTGTGAAGAGATCTGCTCATCTAGTGTACTTGGTGGTGGGGTGTTTCGAAGTCATGAAACAGAATTTCAGCCTCATCCCTGCAAAAGCTACCAGAAATTTTACCCAAACTGGTACATTTCACCTGACAGGTCAGTTCTGTCGTCTGATTACTGGAAATATGTTCTGGTGACATTTAACGATAAACTTGCTGAACTGTTCGAAGCAGAGCCAGCTGTGTATCCAAATGAATGGAAGAAAATCACTAAAAACCAGGCTCTTAACTGTCTGAAGTTTACATTCAATATCAAATAACACAAAGGTGTGGAGAATTTGATTTCTACTTATTCGTTTTTTTTATTCTCTATGAACAGATATCCTAGTGTTTATGAACCGATTGCTTTATTAATTGCAACATAGAAGTTACAACATTTGGTTAACACTCTTATCTAGAACAACTTATGATTGGGTTAACGGTAAAGATTGAAATCCTTTATTTAAATTAATAATTGTTTTGAATGTATTATCATAATGTGTTACATGTTTTTAATGATGTTTTTGGCAATAGATGTATTTTGTGTGAAAATCAAAGACACTAACATTTTATAGAATGCGTGACTGATAGATAACAGATATACCTTTAAACAAGTTTGTTTCATGTTAACTGCAACACTGATTTTGTCATCTGATTAAAAAAAAAAAGTTGGTCATTATGAATGTGTGTCTTGATTTTTATTTGTTCGTCACATTGTTACAACAATCAGGAAATAAATACCTTTTGAAATTTTTATATAACTACAAAAAAGCTGAAGGTAACATCTGATACACCGCTTTCCAAATTATTATGCAAATTGGAATAACATGTTACGAAGATGACTTTTTTTCCTCAATTAAACTCCTAATATATTTTATATAATGCTTTGATACGAATGTGAAGCGGTCAGAGGTGTTCATCATCGTCAATACTGTCACAGCTAGACAAACAGCTCAGCTCAGCTCAGACTGGAATGACCTGAATAACTTTGCCATATGCCCCGATAAATAAAAAGTATTTCTCATTATCTGTTTTGATCACATAAAAGAAATGCTGCATGAGGAGTAAAGTGAGGAATATGCACGCAGGATTGAATTTTGTTTCATGGTCTGACTCTAAAAAAGACTGCCTTTTTAAAGATCAGAACACCTATCTTTTGCCTAACATGTGCTCCAGTCGCCAAAGCATTTCATTGGAAATTGTTGCCTACCATGTATAATTATGTATCTGACAAATAAACTTTTAATTTAAACTGATGATCAATTTGTCGATTAAAGCAAGTTAAAGTTTTATAAAACACCAAGCAGGTACATCATGAGCTCGATTCCTGTTACTCAGTGATGAATGTTCACTTTAAAAACCGGACTAGATTACATCGTGGAAGACCAGTTTTTTAACAATTTAGTTTTCAATAAACGCTTTTTTTTATCATACACCTTTCAAACACCTTTTTATCATAGTGTGTTTATAAATGTTTTATCAAAGCAATGAGGCATTGAAGGTAGTACATTATTGTGAATATATCACAACGCCTCTCAGCGCTAGAGAATCCAGGTTCGAATCCCCATCTGGGTGGAGTTTCCATGTTATCCCCGTGTCTGTGCGGGTTTCCTCCGGGCTCTCCGGTTTCCTCCCAAAGTCCAAAAACATGGATCAAGTCAATTGAATTCTCAAAATTGCCCCATATAGAGTGAGGGGAACCCCACCACGACCCTAATAGAGGAAAAAGCAGGAGATAATGAACATCACAACGTAACGGAACGCCGATTCGCGTCATGCCAAACAAACACCTCTTTGCTATGATTTATTCACAGTAATGAACATCCTCTCGAAGTGATCCACCAAAATCAGACTGATCCTGTCTGAACTGTCAACTCACTGAACAATATAAATCACTCATGAAGCACTTGGTAAATAAAGAACTAAATAGATTGCTTATTTTATTTCCGTGTTAAACTTTACACCATTTCTTGCAAATAAATCAGCAGATAAATATGTGTCCAGTGTGACTTTATTGTTTCATTCAGACAGTGAAATCTGATAATAAAAACACTGTGTTAAGGGTAATGTGTTGAAACACTGTGTGTATTCATTCACAGCTGATAAATATCACTCATGTTAAGCGGCACTGTAGTCACTGATGATTGAACTAGCATTCAGGCGCCAGTCAGAAATAAGGACTTTGGGTAAGCAACTGCGCTTAAGTTGATAATGGTCCCAAAAGGCACACGGCATACATGCACACACTCTTGGCACATGCACATTCATACACAGTTTTGCATGAACTTAAATAAAAATGTCTCTGTGTGTTTTTATTCACTTTCCGATGCTCTGCGTTTCGACAGGTTCTCGTCCTCCAGCAGCTTAACCTGCAAGGACAGGCAGCAAGATCTGGATTATAGCACCGTCCTGTGTTGCAGCGCTCTGAGAGCATAACTATACTTACCTGAGAGTCAAGGATGCGCTGGTAAACAGGAACATTGAGTTCCTCAAGCGTCTCAGCCACTGGTTTGTTAAGTGTTTCTGGGAGGAGGAGACCTAACGCTCCGGCTGACACGCCGATGAGGCAGAACACCATGAATGGCATGGATGCATGGAGCACTTTCTGATCAGTAATCAATATGAAATAGTTTTACACACAATATTGTATAAATGATGTATAAATAATTAAAAGAAAACACACACTTTCTATATATATATATATATATATATATATATATATATATATATATATATAGGTTACTACATATACATATATAAAAATACCGTTCTCTTTATTAAGGAAATCAATACTTACCATACTGGGTACAAATGGAGCCAAAATGCCTCCAACCCTACAGGACATTGAACATACACCCAGGCCTGCGTTCCTACAATGCAAACCTGAATAAGCAGCGGATGACCACAAACACTGACAGACATTTATTACAGTTCCTAATTTTAGGTAAAATATAACCATTCATTACCAGCCTTGATGTGTTTACCTGATAACAGTGGGATACAGTTCTGAGGTGTAGACATAGACGATGTTGAAAGCAGCACTGACCATCAGTTTTCCTAATAATGCCAAAGAGCTGCCACTCATCAAAGGCCCTATAAAGAATAAGCATTATAATAAAACTAGAAATGATACAGAATGAACACACTCCATTGTACAATTCCAATTTATTCATGACAACCTGAAGAAAGGTCATTATTTTGTCCTTACCTGAATGAACAGGAACCATCACTGAGAGAAGACAGCACAGGCCTGCCAGGATGAGAAAACCTGCTAATGATCTACGTCTTCCTGACCTGTAAATAGAGACAAAAAAAGAACAAAACAAAGATTAGAAAGAATTATGTTAAACAGGATGTATGTAAGTAATGAATGTCATTCAAGGGTGTGTCAGTATATACAAACTATACTGCCTGAAGTGCTATGTATTGTTCGACACTTAAGTAGTATAAGTATGTTTAAGTAAAGGGCTTAAGTGCTGTCTGTTATTTGTTAAGAGGAGAGATAATTACTAAGGAAAGGATCATAACAAAATGCACAACACAAAGAAATATACATTGAAGTCTTAATTCTACGTTGAAAGTTTAAAGAAGTTTATCAGCTGTTGAGCATTTTAATGCTCCTGTGCATTTCAGTGATAAGTCACTTGATAAGTCTTGAGAATGACATTTTCTGCCTAAGGAGCAAAGCACCTAAGCCCAATTTCACTCCGGGTGCCATGAACAGGGCGGCCCACGGCTCCAGGCACATGTGCTCCTTCCACTAGTGTGTGAATGTGTAGTCTATTGTCTAACCTGATTAATCCTACAGCTGGTAGGGAAACCCCACACAGATTGGGGAGAACATACAAACTCACAAACACACATGGTAGATAAAAATAAAATTTTTATGTGTATATACCATGACTTGTTGATGAAATACATGCAGAGAGGGTACGCTGGAAGCTCCACCAGGCCGTACATGGCCACCGTAAGGTAGCGACTGCCTTTATTGTCACTTGCATTCATTGTCAGACCATAATATACCAAACTGCACGCATACCTGCAACAAACAGACACAAAAAAGTGTCAAAAGGTTGTAATGGAGTGATTCATTCTTGTAGTAACCTCCAGTGTTCTCCTACTTTAATACAAGTACGCAATGAAGTTATGTCCTCACCAGGCATACATAAGGATAACAGTCCTGCAACGCAGTACACGATGCGTGACCAGCTGTAAGAGTCCTGAACTGGGAGCGTCTGCTCCAGCTGGATCGGATATCCCAGCTGCGCGGTGCAGCTTTAGCTTCACTTGTCCTTTGCCATTCCTGAGAGCAAAATCCTGCAGGATATTCTCAGCCTGCAGCATCCGACCCTGAGCGTAGAGCCAGCGTGGAGACTCTGGTAGGGTTCTGCTATTAAAAACAGCATGGGACTTTGTTTTGTAAAATGTTACAATATAAGCAGTATTTTTAAATGTGTTTAGTGGTGAGAGTGGAGTGCTCTGATTCTGGTTCAGATGTTGCTCATACATGCAGAAGAGAAAAAGCAGCAGGCCGGGACAGTTGGAAGCTGTTGCGAGGTTCCTCCAGGGCCGGATGTAATAACCAAGAAGAGCGAACAGAGCAATACCCACCGCAAAAGTCATGTTGGTTAGCGTTCCTGCAACAAAAACACTTCACTTTATGGCTTGGTTTTTAATAAGTTAAGCTTTATCAGCGTGTTTGTAGTTTTTGTTCACATTTGCGCGAAAGGTCATTTGGCAAAAAAAGTTTAAGGACAGAACCTTGGAAAGCACACAGGTGTCTGTTTTGTTACAGTTGCAGACTTTTAATAAATTTGCGTCCTACCTTGCATCTATTAAAAAAATTAATTAATTAAAAAATAAAAAATAATAATAATAAAAAATCACACACAAAATATATAAACCATCTTATTTAACCATCTACTACTGTTTACAGTGAATCATGTGCTTGCAATTGTCAACAATTCCCCTGCTATATTACTGCATTTTTGATCAGTATCTCACGATCCGGGCCACACAGTGGCAAAGTGATGAGAACATCCTCCTCTCAGTGCTGGAGATCACAGTTGGAATCTGGTTGGGTTTTCTCCAGGTTCTCAGGTTTTCTCCCACAGTCCAAAAACAGGTACATGTGAATTTGGCTGCTCTAAATTACCTCCATGTAGTCTGTGTGTGTGTGTGTGTGTGTGTGTGTGTGTGTGTGTGTGTCGGTATGAGTAAGTGTGTGCCCAGTCATAGATTGGTGCCCTGTCCTGGGGGGTATCTGCTTAGCACCCAAAATGTTTTTCCCCTCTGGATGAACGTAAGGAACCCCCCTCCCACGACCCTAGTAAGATTTTCAAATGATTTTAAATTGATTTTGCACATTTTCTGAACATGCACTCCTAATTTCTCACCGCTGGGTGGCGTTACCTGTAAGAGCCCAGTAGCCTTTGCCCACATATTCCTGTGAAAGGATGAAGCAGACTAGCGCCATCCCTCCATTCATCAGACCCACCATCAGCCTTGACAGTGCAAACAGCTCATAGGAGGGTGCAAGAGCGCTGCCGAATGCAAAGATGACCTCGAAGAATAGAGCTTAAATAGAGAATGAGAGAGAAAGAGAGGTTTACTGTGGCTCATTTCTGCTGCAACACCTTCAAAGTGCTGATATAAAGCTGTATATTACAGTCTTGATATTTTATGTCTTACACAAAAAACATTTAGAAATGTGATTATTATAATTGTTTCTTAATTTGTATTTTTAGTGACTTATTTATCAAGGGAGGATAACTGGATTATATCTGATGTCAGGAACACCTTTCACAAAGAAAAAAACATGTCCGTACCAAAGAGGAACACAGGTTTCCTCCCGATTCGATCAGACAGCGGACCAAAAAGCACGTTCCCCACGAGCACACCGGCGAAAAACAGCGATCCTGCCAGGCTCACTTTGTAGGCCTGATGTTTTATTAGGTACCACTAAGACACAAATTTAATAACAAACAATATATGTTATAAATGATAGACAGTGATTCGCAACTTTTTTAAATTATCAGACAACAGAAAGAAAACTTAGATAGATGACTAAAATAATAGCATTATCTACACGTGTGTGTGTGTTTTACTGCACTGATGGGTTTAAGGTGAAACATTAGTTCCATTGTGTGTGAGTACAGCAGGCAAAACAGATCACGTTGTCACTTTACATAAACACTAGGATAAATTAATTTTTTTACGGCTTGTTGCTGCCCCCTAATGGTAACAGGCCAGTAGCACAGTCTTAATGAACAAATTACAACTTAATTGCTTTTATTATTTGCACACCTTCATTTACAAAATAATTATTACAATCTCAAAATCAAGAAGTATGAAACTTTTAATTATTTATTAATACAGACTAATAAGAGAATTACTTTTAACATTACTTTAAAAATTACAAAAATTAATACAAAACTGTTCAATAACTTGTCACCGAAACGCAGATCAGATTCATGTTTAAAAGTTGCTTTAGTTTTTCGCATCGCGAATCACTCAAGAATGGTAGAGAACATCACTGGAAGTCATCACTGCAAATAAAATACAGAAAAAAAAACCCTCACCTCTGTCACGATGGAGCTGACGTCTTCTGTAAAGGTCACAGTCTGTGTCAGTTCTCCCCCATACTGTGTGACGGGCTCAACGTGGAACTCGGGAACAGTGCCCACCAGAACAATAAGCATGGACTGGCATGCCATATAGATCTATAAAAACATCAGGAGATTCTAATTAATGGCTATATTATTGCAACACTTCAAATCATTTCAGATCAAATCTATGTGAGCCCTTCTTTCTATCTTACCAAGTGGGAACACAGGGTAGGACGCATCCCTGGAGCAATGAGGGTTAAAATACATACACTGGTAACTTTCAGTGGACCTGGGATTTGAACCTACAAACTTTGATAGTCGAACACTCGAACCACTGAGCTACTACAGCCAGTTTACTGGTGATATTGAAGCCCATGGGTTAAAGGTACACAGGTTCACAGTGTACCTGGATAGGCTTCACATTTTTGAACATTCATACCATTTCATTTTCACTGGGAATTTTCTGAACATTCTGTACCAATTGTCTCTTCCCAGGTCCTTAAACAAACTTGATGCACCCACCCACACCAACACGCCAGGGACCTATTGGCACCTATGATTGTTAACTTTACTCCATGAAGAGCTACACCAATTTAAATGTAAACAGGTCTTGGGTACGAACAAGCAAATTTGTCCTAATGTGCAAAGCTTGTAGAGACCTGAATAAACTGATGGCTCTATAATACAGGTAAAACATCAGGAGCTCTCTTCTCCAATTTTTTTATCATACCTTTTTTATCTAGTTTGGGGCGGCACGGTGGCTTAGTGGTTTAGTAGTTAGCACGTTCGCCTCTCAGCGCTAGGGATTCCTGGTTCGAATCCCCATCTGGGTGGAGTTTCCATGTTCTCCCCGTGTCCGCTTGCGTTTCCTCCGGGTTCTCCGGTTTCCTCCCACAGTCCAAAAACATGGATCAAGTCAATTGAATACTCAAAGATTGCCCCATATAGAGTGTGTATGCGTGCGTGTCTGTGAGTGTGTGCCCAGCGATGGATTGGCGCTCTGTCCTGGGTGTATCTGCCCAGCGCCCGAAACGTTCTCCCCTGGATGGGCATGGGGAACCCCACCGCGACCCTAATAGAGGATAAAGCGGGAGATAATGAATGAATGAATTTTCACAATTAATAGTCTTTTCCTCTTTATACTTTTAAAGTAGTGCACACAACCTCGGGACGCAGCAGGTAAACAACGAATTCGACCGAAATTTGCCGAAGTAACATCTAACATCTACTCAAGACAGAACACGTCCCCCCGCGAGAAATGATACACACATGGATTCAGTGTGTCTGTGTCTTCTTTTATACGTTCGCCCATCACAGAACACAAGGATACAAAACCAGTAAATTAGATATTAAATCAGAACCCTGAACCCAAAGCCGAGTCCGTTCATAAGACACCGAGACCGCAGCAACACGCCTAGCTTCTTTACCTGAAGCAGTATTAGCAGGCTGAGCATCCGTTTCTGGTGACTTCCAAACTCTCCAACCACTTGAAAAGCTTCTTCTAGATCCATGACACATAAAAAATCCGCGGCATAACATTTCACATGGGTTTTAGCGTTTGTTTAACTACTACAATCTGTCTTCGCTTCCTGATGCTGAAGATCAATACGGCAAGTGGCCAACGGCTTAATCCTGAACGGCGCCATATTCCAGACACAGTGCCCTACTTACGACCAACGTCAAACTAGTGTACACGCTAAGTAGGGAGCCTAAAGGGAACACCAGTAGACATTTGTCATTCGGCCATGGTATGCCAAAAGCAGACGTGGAATTAGTCACGTGACGTCAGGCCCATTCGTGATTGGTGAACGCCAACGCAATCATATTCACCCGCCATGCGTTTCAGTGGATTTTGAGCCGATTCTGAGGCTGGTGATTTGTCTTCGTACAAAGTTCTCCTGCACTGAAAGTTTATTATACTACAATTAATTATCCAAAGTTCTTATTAAAGCGCAACAGCTATCGAATTAAATATCCATTTAATATATATATATATATATATATATATATATATATATATATATTATGCAAGTCCTGATGGTTCTAGTTTAGAATGATTGCTGTGTCTTTACTATGATTATACACTAAAATATTAAATCATTGTTTCAGTCTAAGAATGTAAACCAGTCAAATGATACCCGATCCATCAATCATCCGTCCATTATCTTCCGCTTTATCCTCTATTCGGGTCGCGGTGGGGGGGGGGGGGGGGTTCCCCATGCCCATCCAGGGGAGAACGTTTCGGGCACTGGTCAGATACACCCAGCACGGGGTGCCAATCTATCACTGGGCACACACTCACACAGACACACTCTATATGGGGCAACTTGGAGAATACAATTGACTTGATCTATATTTTTGGACTGTGGGAGGAAACCGGAGAATCCGGAGGAAACCCACGCGGACACGGGGAGAACATGGAAACTCCACCCAGATTGGGATTCAAACTGGGAATCCCTAGTGCAGAGAGGCGAACGTGCTAAACACTAAACCACCGTGCCCCTAAAATGATACCCGTTCTGATCAATAGAGAACAGAACCAACAAGGGAGTAACAAAAAAATAAAAATAAATAAAAACTAGTCTGTAATTGCAAAACTACAAAATCCATCTATGTGGTAAGTGGAGGAAATGCACAATAGAGCAAAATAGGGGCATGTCCGAACTTATGACTGGTATTGTAAATGCTTTATTCAGATTCTTACTGAGCCGTCTTTCTAAATAAAGATTTTAGGTTTGACCTTTAAATATGTTAAAGTTATTAATTAAAGACTTAAATTGGTCATGGCACAACCAAAACTCAGAGTGCTAATAGTTTGAATGCAGGACAACAGTAGTTCAGTCTGCTTGATATTTTATTAGTTGAAAAATATTACACAAAAAACAGAACAAAACAAAAAAAGAAAAACGAACATTCGAGATTCCTTATTTTCTAAATGATAACAGAAAAACATTTTAACCATGAAAACAAAGAGGTATTAACACCTGAAACTTTTTAACCATTTAAAAAAGAATAATAAAAATCAATGAGGAAGAGGACAAACATAAAACATTTAAAATTCATGTAAGGAGTAAAGACACACACAGACAGCAGAAGTATAAACAGACTAAAAATATTAGGAATAAAGTAGCAGGTCATAACTCGATTACTGATTTTGTGCTCTAAGTGGTAATCTGGATCGAGGAGGAGTCACGCCGCTCTCGCCGTCCACTGCCTTGGAGCGATTGAAGGAACGGTTGTTTAAATTTTCCTTCTTGGTCTTTTTCTGTTAAGTCAAATGAAAGAATGTGATTTAGCAGATTATCTTACATAGTATATAATTCAAGAACCAAGGATAGAGAGTTTAGCATTTATACAATCTTCACAAATACAATTAACAACTGAGGTTGTTTCATCATTTTGAATTTGGCAACATAGGTCTCAAAAGCAAAGAACTTACAAACCACAACCCAAATTATACCTGTTGTGTGATGATTCTGACTAACAGAATAGAAAGTCACTTAACTAGCCAAAATAAATGCATCAAAACAAAAGATGTGCTATAACACTGTAATTGTAAAACTAAAGTCAATCTATACAGTAAATGGAGAAAATAGACAATGGAACAAGGAGGTGCAAACTTGACTGTTACTGTATATTTAGGTACTTCACCTACTGACTTCTAATAAAGATAGAAACTTTTAAAGTCATGAAAACAAGAGAGCCCCTATTGTTGTGGGTGTCACAATAACTCGCTTTAAAAAAATAAATAAATAAAATATAAAAAAAGGGGGAGTCTTTTTTTGGAGATGGGATGGTGTCCTCAAACCTTCAAAAAAACATAGCTAGCACATCTTATATAAAAATTGTGTTTAACAACTGCTGCCATATTACCTTAAAGAAGGGAACTCTTCCTTCCTCATAACAGATTAAGTTTTCATCTGGTATTGATTGCTGTGTGGAGTTACTGTCACTGGAGCTGCACACTTCATCCTCCAGAGAATCCTAAAAATACAGGGGGGGGGGGGGGGGGGGGGGGGGGGGGGGGGGGGGGGGGGGGGGGGGGGGGGGGGGGGGGGGGGGGGGGGGGGGGGGGGGGGGGGGGGGGGGGGGGGGAAAAAAAAAAAAAAAAAAAAAAAAAAAAGTCAGGGCTGACCATGTGGTGCTGATGATGCTGGGATATAAAATGACCTAATGTAATTTATTGAACATACAAACAACTTTGAGTACTGCAAAAAAATCCTCCACGAGAAATGTTTATGCTGCTTAATGTCAAGCATGCTACAGCTTCTTTATATGTTATCTACCTGATCAACAGGTTGCTCCTCCTCTCCTTCAGTGAGGACCTCACACTGATCGAGTGCACTCATGAGCTGCTCCTGCTGAGACTTGAACTCCTCCTCAAGCTCAGCTCTACTTCTCAGAGGTTCCAGCACACGGGGGTACACATATTCCCTGCGCTTTGGTGTCGCGCCTACACACAAAGGAACGTATACTATAACAGACTGACCCTTTTAAGTACAATGTACACTTCCATTCCAAATGTATAACACTATATAGCTTTGTCTCGTTTACCTGTTGGCAGATCCTGTTGGAGTTCATTACTGATAAAGTTGGTTGCTATATCCAATGTTTGTGCCACAAGTGTAGAGAGCTCTTTTCTGTGCTGCTGTAGAACACTTTGGTCTTCACTAGTTTGCATTTCTACTCCTTTAAGGAGGGTTTCCATTTCCTGCTGCACCGGAGCCAGCCGGGATTTGCACTCTTCCACTATGGCCTGACCACGATCTTCTACATGCTGCATATATGAACACATTGACTTTAACAAAGAACATTTTTTAAAGATTAAAAAAAATTAAGTAAAATAAAAACACACATCACTGGTGGAATATTAATGAACAAGTAGCTGTTTGTAAATATTATTGCAATGAATCCCATTACTACAGCTATTAAACACCACTACATTTAATACCTGTACAAGGTTCTGCATCGCTGCTTTGCCCTCATCACAGAGCGTCTTGTGCTCCTGTGCATGTTTTTCAGTCAAATCTGAAGCTGTGCGGCACCACTGAAGACTAGAGTCAGCTAGTGAGTCGAGCGAACACTGCAGGAGGTTACAGTACCCGGTGCATTCCTCTAAAGCAGCCTGCCCCTCTGCTGCCACAGTGCTTATTTCCATCATTACACCATCCACATTGGAAGTGAAGCTAGCATGCACCCCCAAGGACTGCTGCTCAGCTTTGACACATTTGCTGTGTAGGAGACAAATAGATCAGGTTCGAACACAATGTAGACAAAGCATTTTGCATACAAAATAAATAAAAAAAGTAAAGAAAGGTTTAAACTGCACTTTACATACCTCTGTATCGTGTTCTTCAATGCCTCCAGTGGTGGTCTCTGTGAATCGGATGCTTCCTGAATCTTTTCAAAGTCAGATTGGGTGTCTACATCCAGGAGGTTCATCTGATCTTGCATGCACTGGAGGAGCTGAGCTACACGCTAAAGAAGAGCAAAAAAATCAAGACGAGTTCGTAAAAGAAAAACCCAGTGGGGGGAAAAGAAAAAAAAGACACACACACCGTTGCATTCTTACATACCTTTTTGTGTTGCTGGCTGGCCTGGCTGATCTGTTCTTTAAGCTTGTCATGCTCTGTCTGTAGTGAGCTGAAGCCTTGTGCAGCAGTCTCCTGCATGTTTACCAGAGCCTCAATGTGTCCACTGAAAAATGTGGACATATCTGTTTTCATCTCTTCCATCTAAAAGAAAGAGTTGGAGTCTTGCAGGTGAAACAATTAATATAAGATTTATAGATTTCTACTCCTGCCGTGGTAGCTAGAAAAGCATGCCAATGGTGGAAGATAATTGTGTTCTCCCAGTTATGAAAAAGTTTACCACGCACCTCTTTGGCCATAGAATTGTATCTCTGGAGTGTTTGCTTCAGGCTGTCATTCACCGCCACGACGGACCTGACGGCAGGAACCGCTTTTGTGAGCAAAACTTCTTCCAGGTGTAGCTTATGTTGGTCCTGCAGAAAGATCACAGAATATATATATATATATATATATATATATATATATATATATATATATATATATATATATATAAATATATAAATATATGTGCAAACAGCTATTTCTTTTCAAAAGAAATCAAGTAAAAAAAAAAAAATTAGTCCATTTACCAAACTTACAACTAAAATATTTATGCTACATTGAGACCTGGTGCCTTCGTGTCAATCAAGTGGGGGGAAGAGTGGATTATAAATAGCTTACTGCTGCCACCTTGTGGTAAATTATATAAATGTATACTTGATCATTAATGAATACTTTTGTACAGCCTACATACAAATTCTAGCAAAAGATATTCATTTATTATCTTCTGCTTTATCCTCTATTAGGGTCACGGGGGGGTTCCCCATGCCCATCCAGGGGAGAAAGTTTCAGGCGCTGGGCAGATACACCCAGGACAGGATGCCAATCTATCGCTGGGCACACATGTACAGACACACACGCATACACACTCCATATGGGGCAATTTGGGGAACTCAATTAACTTGATCCATGTTTTTGGACTGTGGGAGGAAACCCGAAGGAAACCCACACAGACACAAGGAGAACATGAAAACTCCACCCGGGAATCCCTAGTGCTGAGAGGCGAACGTGCTAACCACTAAGCCTGCAAAAGATACATAAAATATATATTTTATTTAAAAGGTATGCTATTGGAGAAGTGCCAGTTTTGATGAAGCCTCACAAATTCTCTGTTGTGGACTAACTCACCAGCAGTTGAATTAGTGAGTCTCTGACTCCCTGAGTGAGGTCCTCCTGCTGCAGCATCTTGTTCTTACAGTTATCCACTCCCTCCCCAACTGCCTCCTGTAGAGCAGTGTAGGAGTGCAACACCGAGCCCAGCGCTTCCTGAAACACGCGGCCAGTTCCTCCTAGTAAATCCGCTGCATACAAAGATTTGAAGGAATCATTGAAGACACATTCTTAATTGTGGGGTGTACAGCATCAGTACAATGTCAATGAATTGATAAAGGAAATTAAAGTAACTCCTCACAGGCATAGAGAAGACATCTAGACCCCATATAAAGAACCCAAATTCATTTCAACAGGGACGTGAACACAGGACCACGTGTGATCATGCCAAATCTGTTATGCTCTTTATTATTCAAAATATAGTTGTTTTCTGTGTGTATCCTGATGAGTCGATATATTAAATAAAGAGGCAGATGAGCAACGATGCGTAATTCTTGATGTAATACTGACCCACAGAATGTCGGTAGTGATCCATCATGGCGTTCTGTTTCTGGCTCTGCTGCTGTAAGGCACTCTGCATGCTGCTGCTGCACTGCTCCATCCGCTCAGCGAAGCTTCTCTGGACCGTGCTGTTGTGCTGCTCTACTGCCTGAACTCGCTCCAGCTTGGCATGTAGGCCACTAACATCTGTTGTGCTCACCTCTGCAGTACTCAATAGCTGAAGTGAGACAGAATAGAATGCATTAGGTTGTAAGGACACAGAGAGAAGTAGACTAAACTGAAACTGGACATAAGGCAGAAAACAACTGTACGTCATTTCTTAAGAGTAAATGTGTTGGTGCCGTAATGAACTTGTGTGTAAAATAGATATATAAAACAAAAATAAAACCATACATACCTGCCCTGCTGTGTTGAATAGTTGCTTCTCTGTAGTCTGCAGGTTTGTGGTGATGAACTCCTCTTGTGTGAGCCTCTGCCTTGTCTCATTCAGGTCCTTGTGTGCATCTTCCAATTGCTGATTCCTCTCCTGCAGGTCATCAGAGCACTGCTCTAGCTTTTGCTTACTGTCTGAGAACAGCTCCATCACCTGGTGGACCCACAAATACAAGTGCATTATTAGCAGAGAGAAGTCAGTTCCTGATTTTCTGCTGAACTGTTTATATAGCATAAAACACTAAAGCATACGATTTGCACAGCTTGACATGTATAATTAATTACAGCACACAGCTAATAGTACCATTTATACCAACTTCCTAAATTAGATCATTTAAACTTGAACCCGGCCACTGTCAGCAGAGCGCCGAAGTCGTACCCGTTTAAGTTCCTCCTCCATTGCAGCGATCTTCTCTGTGTACTCTGAAATTTGTTCTTCTTGAATCACTAGTTTACTGTTCATGGTCCTGTGAAGATAAACACGTTTTGATTAGTTATGATTTACACATTTAACAGGTTAAGGCTACACAAATATTGAGAGAAAGAAAAAAAAAAAAAAAAAAAAACTAACTGGGAAATCAGGCATTTATTGAGCTTCCAAAAATGATTTTATAACAATTATTAAAATGTATTGACTTCTTTGAAAACCGTCAACTCACTGTAAATGTTAATCTTACAAACTTATGAATACACAGTATATTGACTATTGCATTAGAAAATGATTGTATACATTATCAGCAGAAGGCTGGGGCAGGGGGAAAAAAAAAAAAAAAAAAAAAAAAAATCAACTAAAAAGTTTATAATTAGTCATTTAGAGAGTTGCAGCTTACTCATAGTTCTCAGATGAGAGGTATACACCATGCTTGTCCCGAGTGGCAGCCAGATCCCGTTTGAGACGCTCAATCTCCTCAGTGTATTCCTGTAAGAGAATGCATTGATTCAGTGTAACAATTAACAAACTTAAATAAATATCCAATGTTATTAAAATTTTTGCAGAAGTACCAGCGATGACTATTACACAGCAAAGCAGGGAAGGACTTACCTTGATTAGGGTTCTCTTAGTGAGTTTCTGGTTCACTTCAGGTTTGTTCAAGATGTTCTTCGCCCTGTTAGCATAATCCAGCGTACTCAGTGTCTCCTATAATCAGCGACCACAAAAAAATAATAATAATTAAAACACACCACATGACAAGATAATATGCAAATTATAATAAAAAAAAAATACATACAATGAAAAACATTTCAATTGTACCAACCTCAAGATTGATGGAGGCCGGAGAGACAGTGGCAATAATTGAGGTCTTTGTTCGTCCACCCAGCGAGTCCTGAAGGATACGGGTGAGTTTAGACTCCCGATAGGGCACGTGTGGGCCACGCTCCACCAGAGCTGTTATCACTCGACCCAGTGTTAACAGAGACTGATTAATGTTGCCAGCCTCGCGAGCACGCTTGTCCACAGCTCCAGAACGGCCGATATTCTCACTACCAGCAAGATCCACCTGCAGAGAGGAAGAACATGTAGAAGAATTTAAATTCATTCACACAAAAATTAAACATACAAATACTAAATACTCTAAGCCCAATTGCAACAAGTGCATACAATCAAGCACTTAATAAAATGACCAAACTCAGCTCATCCATGCTTTTGACCATTGTATACTTCAAATTTTGTGTAAACAGTTTGGGAATGTCCCTCGTCTGTGCCATAGTTTTTACTTTTAAAAAAATAAATAAAAATTGAATGAGTTTGGTGCGGAACACCACAGTTTAGCAAAGCCTCCAGAATTCTCACCAGGTTCAGTTTCCCAATCTTCACCAGCTCTTCCCCTTCCAGCGTAATTTCTTTCATGTGAATGGTGACTGAGAAAACAGAGTGTGAACGACTGAAAAGAAAAAATTAAAATAATATTTCAAACCCCAAACAAATCTGACTTCAGAGTAAACACACAAATACAAGAATCTGCTCTCCAACCTTGAATATGCGTTCATCAAAGTCGATGCCGTCTTTCTCTTGGCGGCACCTCTCTCCAGGATCTGATAGACTTCATTCTTGTTGTGCACAGTGATCTCTTCCAGTCCCTTCACTATAACACCCCTCTATTGGAGAAAAAATAAATAAATAAATAAGGTAGATATGAATCAATAAACTTAGTTTTAAAAAAAAAAAAATAAAAATAAAAAAAAAAAGGTCTAAACATTTGACTATTAAAAGTAGTTTTTTACAAAAATAATAAGAGACATTTAAAAGGATTCAGTGACACTGCTGGGATCGGAACAATGCATCAACCAAATAATGTGTGGTGGTACTATTGAGGGCCTGACCATTAGAGACGAGTAAACACTAGTCTAGCTGTGGACTACAGTAAATACAAAGTCTGGAATTGTAAAAATTAAGTGGAACAAATTATATTCTATTAATATATTTATTTAGTGATTAAAACATGACAGACCTTGTTCCTGGGGTCATCAAACAGCTGTAGACGCTCTGTAACATCAGGTGAAGGGCTAAGGAGGTCAAACAGCTCTTCGTTATAAATTTCAAGCAAAGAGACTTTCACAGAGAATTCTGTTCCATTAGTGGTGAGCTTCTCGAAAATCTGATGAAGTGTGCGAGGAATAATGCCAGCCAAAGGATCCTGGGAAACAAGTAATCAGTCTCCAGTTCCATACACTCAAAGAACAAAATAAAGAAGTCATCTTACCTCCTCCCAAGTGAACTCCTCGTTGGGTGAGCGCTCACCCTCCATGGTGAAGGTCTTTCCTGTGCCAGTCTGTCCATAGCTACATTTAAACAAACAAAAAAAAAATTCTTTAAATAAGGCTTAAAATAACCAAAATAAGGGACAGAGGTTACATTTTAAGGATCTACTCACGCAAATATGGTGCAGTTATAACCCATGATGACCTCATCTAGGATGGGGCAAACTACACTCCTGTACACATCAATCTGTTTTGCAGAAGGACCGAACACCTGCAAACAAAATAAGTTTCCGATTAACGACACAGAGGTGCACCCCACAATAAGAAGGCCCCATGTTCGATTCCCTGTTGGGATGAACAAAGGTTCTCCCTCTGCCTCTTCTGCAGGTATGCTAGCTTTCCAATGGGTACGTGTTAACTACAGTTGAGGAAATACTTGGTGACGCACTATATAACCTTCACTACAAAACTATATGAAAAATAATCATTGGAAACTGGACTGTAAGTATCCAATGATCTGTCTCTGATGCATATAATCCCCGAACAAGTAGATTACTGTAGGGAAGGGTCATTAAATCATTCATTATCTTCTGCTTTATCCTCTATTAGGGTCACGGTGGGGTTCCCCATGCCCATCGAAGGGGAGAACGTTTCGGGCGCTGTGCAGATAGACCCAGGACAGGGCGCCAATCTAATTGCTGGGCACACACCCACTCTCTACATGGGGCAATTTGAAGAACTTAATTGACTTGATCCATGTTTTTGAACTGTGGGAGGAAACCGGAGGAAACCCACACGGACACGGGGAGAACATGGAAACCGGGAATCCCTAGCGCTGGGAGGAGAACGTGCTAACCACTAAGCCACCGTGCCGCCTGTGGGTCATTAATGATTAAACTATTAAAATCCCAAAGAAAATAAATGCCATTAATGATAGGTAAAAAGAAACAAATGTGTTAGCTTTGCTCAATGATTAATTACAGCTACATATCCTTGTAAATATTTTTTTGAGTAACAAATGTAATGGAATTACACATTGGAATACAAAATGAAGTCCCCATTGCTCCAGATTTCCACCTTCGACATCCTAGCTGCTCCAGGAACTCACCATATCAAAGGTGTAGGTTTTCCTTGCTGTTTTATCATTGACGTTCCCGGTCCGAACTGTCACTTCTTTCCTGCTGGATTCACACTCCACCACACTGTGAGAGCTGGATTTGCGCTCCACTGCATTAAAAGGCCTGCGGAAGATTGAAGTTAGCTGTGTTTTTATTTTATTTTATAACAACCAATCTGGTACTGAGTATGGATTTAATAGACACTTACCTGCATCGCACAACCACCTGAATGTTCCGACACTTCTCATCTTTTTTGGGTGCAGCAGTTACGTAGGACATGATGTTAAAATGTGTCTTCGCACTGTTCTCTGCTAGACGACTTTATTAAACTTAAAAATACAACACGTCAAAATTTAGTCAGGTTACGGATTCCAAATATAGTTAATTAAATTAGTCCAATAAACTGGCGAATGTAAAGTAAAGAGACTTTAAATAGCATTAACACAACGTTAATAAACAGCTATAGCGCCTTTAACCTAAGATTATATATTGCGTCCCAAACCGCACGTTACCGTCCCCAATAACACTTCACAATTGCAGGACTACTAACCGTATTCAGCACTAAAACGACACACTACGTAGGGCATTAATTGGTGTATTGAAACGCAACCCTTCGTTCGCGCGTCTCAGAAAGCTGCTTGCTAACGTCTTGCGACTTTAATTTAAACACCCGAAATGTTATATAACTCAGAAAACGACAGATGTTGAAACACTACTTACTTATTAACGACCCCAGGTCGGAGTCGAGATAGTTTAAATAGCTTTCCAATTAATTCCGAGATCTTTTTAAATGTTCCTCCGAAAACACTGCGTTAAACAGACGAACTGCCTCAGCAGACAGCGGGCGGTTAGCTGACTTTGAATGTGGCGCCCCGGAGAGATTCAGCCAATCCGAGAAGAGCTGATCTTCTTAGTGCAATTTTATTGGTGGCAATAGGGGAAGGGACGGGGCTAAGAGGCATCACGGGAGGATGTGAGGAGTGTTTATTAAATTTATTAAATATGACGTCTGTTAGAAAATAGGATCAAATATAATCTAGTTTTTCGTGTTTTTGCCCCCTTTTCAAGTTACAGCTGATATTTACGATGTTGGTTGATGAGTCAAATGCATATTTTTGTGTGAATATGTTAAAAAGTAGGTGGCAAGGTGGCTTAGTGGTTAGCATGTTCTCCTCTCAGCACTAGGGATTCCAGGTTCGAATCCCATCTGGGTGGAGTTTCCATGTTCTCCCCGTGTCCGTGTGGGTTTCCTCCGGGTTCTCCGGTTTCCTTCCACAGTCCAAAAACATGGATCAAGTCAATTGAGTTCTCCAAATCGCCCCATATAGTGTGTGTATGTGTGCGTGTCTGTGTGGGTGTGTGCCCAGCGATGGATTGGCGCTCTGTCCTGGGTGTGCCTGCCCAGCGCCCGAAACGTTCTCCCCTGGATGGGCATGGGGACCCCCACCGCGATCCTAATATAGGATAAAGCGGAAGATAACGTTTGGACTTTTTAGGTTTATCTTAAAAAAAAGCTAAAAAAGCGATATTTGTGTTTAAGGAAGTTTTTAAAAACAAAGCAACCCCTTTTGTATTACAGTAAAGAAACGTGGAGGTTTACAAAAAAAAAAGAACAAAAACGGAAATAAAGCCTAGAATAAAAGACTTCGCAAGTGCAATGGCATTCAAAATGTAGTAGGGGAAATATTAAAAAGTATTCTTATTAATAGATTTCTGCAGTGCTTGATGATTTAGGTGTTATTTCCTGTTTATAGATAAAAACACTTCTAAAATGTTGATACACAAAATGTAAAACTGTACATTTTAAAAAGGCAAAGTAAATGCTGTGAAATCTAAAATAATAATAATAATAATAATAATAATAATAATAATAATAATAATAATAATAAGTGGTCTGATTACTGACATCTGTCTAGGTTAGTTTCAGCCAGTTCTGCACCTGTGATAGCAATATGCCAGAAATGTACCTGAAAACACCTAATTTCAAGTCCACAATGCCCATCTGTGTAGATATATTCACAAGCAGCATTGTTATTTAAATAAAGCAATTTAAATAAAGTTACAATAATCAGGTTTGATGAAATTCTGACTTATGATTTTCTTATTTGTAAGTTGCTTTGGATAAAAGTGTCTGCTAAATGACTAAATGTAAATGTAAATCTTCTTAAATGTGGTATAAATACAAGTATATGTAAACACTAAATCAGAATTAGAATCAGACTTTATTTGCCAAGTATGTTCACACATACAAGGAATTTGTATTTGGTTACAATAGCTCACAGTGCAAAATAAGTGACAGACACATCCAAACTAGCATTCCTCATACACACACACACACACACACACACACACACACACACACACACGCACAGACACACAAAAAAAGCATTTAGGATGTTAAAAAACACATGGCAAACTTGTCATTTACGATAAAATTCAAAATTCTGAGATACTTTTGTCTTTTGTTATGTTTTTAGAGCGGAAATGTGCTTCCATGTTAGTTGGTAAACGTAGAGAGATCAATATAATCTTAAGAAAGTTCCGCATTTCTTTTATTTCCTAACGGTTTGCTGAAGTTCGGTTATTATTTATTTATACCGCGGCCATGTTGGCTTTTTTTCGAACGCTTTGATTGGTTAATAAAAACGTCGCTCTCGCATCAGTTAAGAAAGACTCCGCCTTTGTCTCTTTTCCGCTCCTGTGATTGGTCCATGCTCTCATAACGCGAAAAAAAACGAGGACAAGGACGACTTGGAACCAAAGATTTCAGTACGTGTATCTAGCCGGGTGCACTTTGGGGTTGCTCACTATTCATACACATGAATGAAAAGGGATCGCTGGTAAAATGTCGTAATCTCGCTGGAACAGTTCAGAAAGAACAGTTCTGATCATTCGGGCTAATATTTCAGCAGAGAGCCGTGTGAGCTGTGCAGCTGCGAGGTGTCTGGCTTCGTGTCCGCGCGGGAATCTGTTAGCTGAGTGTTCGGTGGTTTAGCGGCGGTGGATGACAGCAGTGCAGTGTTAGTGAAGAGAGAGAGAGAGAGAGAGAGAGAGAGCAAAGGTTAAAACGATGCTGAGAGAAATCCTCAACCTGCCCCCTGAAGATCTCATCTTCTACTCTGTCCTGCTCTTCTCATGGACTGTGTATCTATGGGAGGCCTATCTCTCCTTCAGACAGGTCAGTGTTCTAATCATTATGTTTCATCATCATCATCATCATCATCATTATTCCAACACGAGATAAGCTTTGGAATATTTCCTTTTTTATTTCTGTTTTTAATCCTTAAATTATAAATATGATTGTCATATGTAATAAATATTGCAGTTTCTTAATATGTTTTGGATAGTTTCATTGTTTGTAGATCAGGTGATAAAAACAACAATAATTTTATATATATATATATATATATATGTATATAGGCGGCACGGTGGCTTAGTGGTTAGCACGTTCGCCTCTCAGCTCTAGGGATTCCCGGTTCGAATCCCCATCTGGGTGGAGTTTCCAAGTTCTCCCCGTGTCTGCGTGGGTTTCCTCCGGGTTCTCCGGTTTCCTCCCACTGTCCAAAAACATGGATCAAGTCAATTGAGTTATCCAAATTGCCCCATATAGAGTGTGTCTGTGTGAGTGAGTGTGTGCCCAGCGATGGATTGGCGCCCTGTCCTGGGTGTATCTGCCCAGCGCCCGAGACATTCTCCCCTGGATGGGCATGGGGAACCCCACCGCGACCCTAATAGAGGATAAAGCGGGAGATAATGAATAAATGAATTATTATAAAATGTATTATCGTGCTTTTTTGTTGACAAAAGAGCCACATGGCTCGAAAGCAACCCTTGAGTTCACCCTAACTCCAACCACAATTCTAAATGAAGTCCAGATCAAGTGTCAAGTGTGATGCTCTAATCAGGGGAATAAAGATATCCTATAATTAAAGATTATGGGACCTTTGGTTCATGCAGCAGATGATGTGCACACTTGCATTAAAATGAACAGTGCGTTGTTGTCCAAAGTTAATTATTAAACGTTTATTTAGACAATATCAGTCAAAAGTTCCATTATCTATTTTCTCCACTTTCCATATAGATGGAATTTGTAGTTTTACAATTACAGACTGTAGTCCATCTGTCTTCTTTGTTTTTGTTAGTCCCTTGTTGGTTCTCTGTTGGTCAGGAGCATCACAGAACAGGTGTCATTTGGGTGGTGGATTGTTTATTGTCAGTTCTGCAGTGACACTGATGTGGTGAGTGGGTTTTAGTGCAGCAATGCTGCTGTAGTTTCATTTCTCCACCTCAGTGACGCTGCTGGGATAGGAATAATGCACCAACCAAATAATCCCTGCTCTGTGGTGGTAATATTGGGGTCCTGACCATTAAAGTGGACATACACGGTATGTACTGTAGTCCACAAACAGATGATGAACATCTTTGCAGTAAGTGGAACTGATCACATGGTCAATAAGTGGAGCTAAAAGGGGGTGTGTCCGAATTGATTGATTGATTGGTACTGTATGTACACCTGTTGTTACTCTTGAATTTATTTGTCTAGTAAGCATCCATTATAAAGCTTAGTTGAAATATCTTTGTGAATACTTCTCAGCTCTATTTTAAGCGTAACATATTTGTCATGCTGATTCATTTCAGAGGATGATATACAGGTGCACCAAGCATGTCCCCACAGAGCTGGGTCAGATCATGGATGCAGATACATTTGAGAAATCCCGGCTCTATCAGCTGGACAAGAGTAACTTCGGCTTTTGGTCAGGACTCTACTCTGAGTGTGAGGGCACGGTGAGTGATGGCATGCAAATATGGAAAAACATAGTGGGAAAAGTTCACCAAACTCCCACTATATATGGGTTTCTTCACACAATCCAAAAACATGTCCAAATAGTTTGTGAGAAGGTCTTAACTGTGTGTCAGGCCTGTGTCAACAGTTAAAGATATGTTGTTATATTTACAGTGACCTGTTAGTTATTTGGTTGAATGTGTATGTTTTTAATTTAGTTAATTCTGCTGTTTGGAGGCATCCCCTTACTTTGGAGAATAGCGGGGAATCTAACTGAACGATTTGGCCTTGGACCAGAGTATGAGGTTTGACATGAACTTACTTTTTGCTTATACTTCATCCAGTAGTTACAGATTCAGACCCTTTTATGTTAGTCAGTAGAGGTTTTATATTGATTATTAAATGATTTTAACTAATAATTTTATCTTGTCATTAATTAATGAATATTAATCTTGCACTTTTTTGCTTCAGATTTCTCAGTCTTTGGTGTTCTTGATACTAGGGACATTGTTCAGTGCAGTTACAGGGCTGCCCTGGAGCCTGTATAGCACATTTGTTATTGAAGAGAAACATGGCTTCAACCAGCAGGTAATCACTGTATTCTTTGCTAAAGACTGTATGTGTATGTTTGGGTTTACACACTGCCCAGCCAAAAAAAAAGAGGTAACACATTATATTTGGTTGGACTGATTTTTGCTTCGATGACTGCATACTTTTGCTGTAGGATCATTTCCACAAGCTTCTATGTTGTCAGAATGACTTCTATTCATTTTTCCCACCAAGATCTTGTATTGATCTTTTGAAAGATACCAGACATATGAACTTATGAAACTGTGTTTACTGTACTACTCAGACACTTGGCTTCTTCCTGAAAGATGCTCTGAAGAAGTTTGCAGTGACTCAGTGTATTCTGCTGCCTGTAACTGCTTTGCTCCTTTATATCATAAAAATCGGAGGAGATTATTTCTTCATCTATGCCTGGCTCTTCACACTTATTGTCTCTCTGGTAAGTTTTCATTTTAAAGATCCACCAATTTTATCATCGTACATGAAGTGACCCTTTTATAAAGCAAAGCTTTATTTTATTTTCTGATCTGTAAACTGTAAAGGTGCTGGTGACTATTTACGCTGATTATATCGCACCGCTGTTCGATAAGTTCACCCCGTTGCCGGAGGGAGACTTGAAGACAGACATTGAGACTATGGCGAAATCTATTAGCTTCCCGTTGACCAAGGTCTATGTGGTAGAAGGTAAAGGGAAATATTTACATGTTATCATAAAAGACTGAGGTATGAGAGGAAAAGGTAGTATTTTTTATTTTTGAACCTGAAACTACTGAAGTTTAGGTTTTTCCCAGAGATAAAAATTATAAATTAAGCTTTGAATCAAATTTTAAGTTAAAGAAAACTATTTTTATTTTTAGAAAGCTATTTTGCTGTCTAGCTTGTAATGTTATAAGTGTGTGACAACAAAAAAAGAGCTATTTATAAAGACAAATAATAAAAATAAAATATCTACAGTCTGGGACAGCAACTCATCAGACCATTGATAAAATTATATTACAGTGTGCGGTAGCTCAGTGGGTGTTGGGTTATCAATCTGAAGGTTGGCGGTTCAAATCCCAGGTCCACTGAAGTTACCAGTGTGGGTCCTTGAGCAAGGCCCTTAACCCTCATTGCGCCAGGGATGTTGTGATTAACCCTGTGCTCACCTTGTAAGTCGCTTTGGATAAAAGCGTCCAATAAATCACCATATGTAAATGTACATCAGGTCATTTCGCAGATGCTTTTCCAATTTTCCCAGTTTGATTGTTGGGTTTGAGGTTGGAGTACAGTCATTCAAGACACATCGCCTCTGAAGCAATGAGGGTTAAGGGCCTAATTCACTGGTAAATTTGTTGGATTCAGGATTTAAACACCTAACCCCAAAAGTTTTAAATCATGTTGTCAGTATAGTTTTAATAAACCGAATACGAAACAATTTTAGTGATTATTGTTTCCACATTTTTAAAGTTAATTTTTTTGGCTTATACGAACTTAAAATTTGGATAGAAAATAAATTCTCTTATTTCTATAAATTCTCTTAAATCCCCTCCTTTGTCTTTACCAGGGTCTAAAAGATCATCCCACAGCAATGGGGGGGGGGGGGGGGGGGGGGGGGGGGGGGGGGGGGGGGGGGGGGGGGGGGGGGGGGGGGGGGGGGGGGGGGGGGGGGGGGGGGGGGGGGGGGGGGGGGTTTTTTTTTTTTTTTTTTTTTTTTTTTTTTTTTTTTTTTTTTTTTTTTTTTTTTTTTTTGCACTTAAACTTTATAGATATTATAAAACCAAGTTCAAGACAAAAGTTTGGACACAGCCCCGTGTATTGCCACTTACTGTCCATGTTATCAATTTCACTTTTTGTAACAATGGTCAGTACATACTGTGTTAGTCCTCATATTATGTATTTTTATTTTAATTGCTAGAAGAAGCAGGGCTGCAGTAACATGGAGGTTCTGGCAGTTCTTGGTCATGAGTTAGGACACTGGAAACTGGGCCACACTGTTAAAAACATCATTATCAGCCAGGTGAGTTGCTAAATTAATAAAGTGCAGGTAAGTATATTTTTTCTTGAGACCCAGGTTCTTTTTTTTATAAATTTTTTACATCAGTTATGTCTGTTTTCTGAGCTACATACTGTACAGTGCCATTGTAATTTCTTAGTCACTGTTGGAGGGTTTACCAAGCCATGTCCTCTCAAAGATAACTTTAAGATATCTCGTGGGGTGGAGAGTCCTTCATGGGAATGAAAAAACAGAGGTGAAATGGAGGAACAGAGGTGGAATTGTTCCTGGTTCCTGACTAGGTACCTGACCTGGTACATACAGATGATTTTGAAAGTTGTAAGGTTGTAAAAAAAGTTGTAATATACACTTTTTGATACAACATTTAACTCTGTAAAACATTTAACTGTAATTTGCTCAGTGCTGGCACTTGGGGTGAAGGAGATCCACAATTCTATCTGGATGCTGAATTTGGTGCTTTTTAATATGTAAACCTTTTTAATAACTATTTTTCTCTGTTACTTTTACAGGTAAACTCGTTCCTTTGTTTCTTTCTCTTTGCCACACTGATTGGTCAGAGGCAGCTTTTCTTGGCCTTCGGGTTCCACGACAGCCAGCCAACTCTCATTGGACTGCTGATCATCTTTCAATTTATCTTTTCCCCCTACAATGAGGTATGGCTCACCATAACCACAAAATTCCAAATAAACTAAGTAAGATTTTAATCCTCACATAGAAGAAATGTGAAGAAAAGGACACTTGTGCAGTATTTATCTTGTAGCTACAAGCTTTAAACTGTAACAAGGAATTTTAAGTTGTGGGTGGAGACAGTACATTTATAAAAATGAATGGCCAGTGTAATGATAACCGAGAGTTTTATAATATGAACATCTTTTGAAAATAGAGAACACATGTTACTGAAGACTTTATTTCTTTGTTTTCATTTAAAGCTCCTGTCATTCTCCCTGACTGTACTGAGTCGCCGCTTTGAGTTCCAAGCAGACGCCTTTGCGCGTGCCATGGGCAGATCGACTGAACTCTGCTCGGCTCTGATCAAGCTGAACAAAGACAATCTGGGCTTTCCAGTGGCTGACTGGCTCTTCTCCATGTGGCACTATTCACATCCTCCCTTGTTGGAAAGGCTCAGGGCTCTTAAGGATCAAAAGAAAGAGGACTGACGGTTTCAACAGGGGGCGCCGTGGTCAGCCGCCCCCCAAAGGAAGGGCCTGCGCCGGCCACTTTTGGCTCTGTGAAATGAATCTGTATAAAATTCTTATTCTTCAATTAATTCATTTCAGGTTTCTCTTTCTGTCTTTATTGAGCATCACAAATTTTGTCCTTATTTTAATAAGTCGACCTTTTACTTGTGTTATGTGGAACAAGACTAGTTCCTAAGACACCAGTATGAGCAAAGTGGAGTGAAGTCAGAAAGACTTAGTGATTTGATTTGCTGGAGATTCCAAATTACAATAGTCTGGCTGCATTTGCTGTTTAGGTTTTGGATTTGATTGATTTTTTTACAATTGTCTTATTTTTCATTGCCCTCCTTGCTATTAAATATTAGGCCTTACAACTTGTCGATGGCTCTGATGATTTCCAACAAAATGTCAGCTAATAGCATATGTCCTCTTCCCATATGTATTATATTATATAAGACTGTCTTCTCTATTTAAATCAGTTCAGACATTCCACATTTTATTTTCATATTCTATCCATCTATTATCTTCCGCTTTATCCTATATTGGGGTCGCAGGGGGGTTCCCCATGCACATCCAGGGGAGAACGTTTCGGGCGCTGGGCAGAGACATTCAGGACAGGGCGCCAATCTATCGCTGGGCACACACTCACTCACACAGACACACTCTATATGGAACAATTTGGAGAATTCAATTGACTTAATCCATGTTTTTGGACTGTGGGAGGAAACCGGAGGAAACCCACACGGAGAGAACATGGAAATTCCACCCAGATGGGGATTCGAACCGGGAATCCCTAGCACTGAGAGGAGAACATGCTAACCACTAAGACCCCGTGCCACCCTATTTTTTATATTATTTAACATATTAAATATACATTTCCTTCACTTATCATATAGATGTATTTAGAATTGTAGTATTACAATTCCAAACTGTGGTCCATCTGTGTTCTTTGTTTGTGTTGGTCCCCTGTTGGTTCTCTGTTCTCTATTGGTCAGGGGCATCACAGAACAGGTATCATTTGGGTGGTGGATTGTTAATTGTCAGTTCTGCAGTGACATTGTTATGATGAGGGGGTGTCCGTTCTGCAGTGACCCTGCTGGGATAGGAATAAAGAAACAACCAGATGTACAGAACGAGTGCGCTCTAAACAACAGGTTCAGATTGCGACTTTTAGGGATGCGATTTTAAAACCAGGATTGTTACGGTACATTTAGACACTATGTCTACACTTTCTTTTCTGAAATAAGTGATACAGATTTATAAAGATATCGGAGCTTATTTAAATGCATTATATTTTAAATAAATGAGTTCACTACGTAAGCTAAAGTATTATTCTCCCCCCTGTATTTTCGGGAATGGTTTGTCCCGGTGTGTTGTTAAAGACACAGGTACAACGCTGACGTCGTCATTTAGAATCTTTTAATCTTAAACTTCGTTTTATTGTAAGTGACGACGGTCTTCTTTATCGTTCAGGACAGAATGTCGTCTGAACAGGTCGATCTTTATTTGTTTTCCTATAACGGCTGATGGGTTGATGAATGTCACACACGTCGTCTCTTACTGGGTTATATTAAACCTCACAGTTTACAATGTCGCTTCTGTTTTGGGGTTTTAAATGGGGTTCGGTGTTGTTTTGTGGTGTTTACCTACTGAATAAATGAATCGCGCACATGGGTAAGACATCAAAAGCAAATCTGAGAGCCGACTCGGAATCGATTGATCCACATTGTTGCGTAATGTGATGATAATCAAACCAAAGTTAGTTTTGATGTTTATTAACCCTAGTGTAAATTGACATAAGATGTCACGCATTATAGCGTTTTGAGCGTTCAAATGTATTAAAGCTATTACTATAGGCAACATATCCCATGCGTTATTTTATTTCTGGTATGAATTTGTCTAATCAACGCACTGAATCGATTCAATCGATCGCAGGCTAATTTGTTCGGACACGCCCTTTGAGAAAATGTTTACGCACAACAATTCATTATGCATTTATATTATTAATCATTTAAATAATTATATTTTGGGAAATGATTTTAAATTAAAAGTCGCAAATAAACAAGTCATAAGAATACTCATTCATTCATTATATTCCACTTTATCCTCTATTAGGGTCTCGGGGGGGGGGGGGTGTTCCCCATGCCCATCCAAGGGAGAACGTCTCGGGCGCTGGGCAGATAGACCCAGGACAGGGTGACAATCTATCGCTGGGCACACACTCACGCGCACATACACACTATATGGGGCAATTTGGAGAACTCAATTAACTGGATCCATGTTTTTGGACTGTGGGAGGAAACCGGAGAACCCGGAGGAAACCCACACGGACACAGGGAGAACATGGAGAGAACCCAGATGGGGATTGGAACCGAGAATCCCTAGCGCTGAGAGGCTATCGTGCTAACCACTAAGCCACCGTGCCGCCCTGTCTTAAGAATAATGATTTGAAAATAATGGAGCCTTCTATGGATGGGCATTAAGATCACAAAGTTTTTAACGATTTCACGCTGTAATATTATCATTTTTGATTTACTTTTTGCATGACTGGAACCTTATGTTATATCTGTCTACTATGCTTCAGGCAAAAGCTTATATAGGATAAGATAACCTTTTATTATCCAACAATGAGATGATTATATGATGAGGTTGTGTCAGTGATGTTTTTAAATTCTGCACCAATAGCTTGGAGAGCTCGGGAAAGGAGCAGGAAAGGGTGGAGGTGGAGGAGGTACAATTAGGGAGGCAGGAGGCGCATTCAGTAAGAGGCAGGTTGCTGAGGAAGAAATGTATTTCAAGTAAGTGTATGATCCTTAGATCTGTTCATCTTTTTCAAAATGTCTAAATGTTCTAAATTTTAATTCCACTGTATTTTACATGTCTTTACATGACATTATTAACTTACTCACTGAAATATATTAACCACAAAAGTGGACCACACTAATGTTATATCTGCTGTTTATTCAGAAAATTAGCACAACAATGAAAGTATTGTAGGATCTATAAGTGATAACCAGATCAGAGGTCTGAAAACTATATACGATTCAAACTACAGTGATTTATTTTTATTTGTTCTATTCATTCATTATTAAACCAGTTACATTACACTTTGCTTTCCTCTGGATTTTTTTCTGTAGGAAGAAGGAGCAGGAGCAGTTGGCTGCTCTGAGAAAACAACGCCAGCAGCAAGATGCCAAAATTGACCAACTTCCAAAAGACTGAGCGTTAAGGTTCCTTGCCAAGTCCTTAATTTTTTTTTTTTACATAGTAAATAATTAAATTAAGTTTGATTTGATATGAGTTTATTTTTAATAAAATAATGGAACTATGTGTTATACTGTGTGTACACATTTTTTTTTTCTAATATAGACTCAGTGAATATGATTCCAGCAGTGCTATTGTGTCTGATTCACTAATACCAGCACAACACACGTATATGCAAATAAACAAACCAATATATACGTAATACTACAAAAAAAACTCCAAAAGAGTTAAGACTGTCTAAATAATTAATTCGTTCATTCATTATCTTCCGCTTTATCCTCTATTAGGGTTGTGGTGGGGTTCCCCATGCCCATCCAGGGGAGAACGTTTCAGGCGCTGGGCAGATACACCCAGGACATGGCGCCAATCTATTGCTGGGCTCACACTCACTCACACATACACACTCTATATGGGGCAATTTGGAGAATTCCGTTGACTTTATCTATGTTTTTGGACTGTGGGAGGAAACCGGAGAACCCGGAGGAAACCCACGCAGACACGGGGAGAACATGGAAACTCCACCCAGATGGGGATTTGAACCGGGAATCCCTAGTGCTGAGAGGCGAACGTGCTAGCCACTAAGCCACCATGCCACCCTCCACCAATAGTTACCAAACAATAAGCTTTAAACACATACAGATTGGAAGCATATTAACATCGTTTATTGGAAGGGTTGGTGACATACTTAAGGCGGGCGCCAAACGTCACTTCCTTTTATTCAGTAGGCCCCACCCACGGCCCTGCCTTTTACAACGGGGCACCCCGTACGTCTCTCTTTTCCCTCATCATGGCGGACCGGTTCCATAAGGTGAGAGTGTGTGCTGAGAAAATGCGTATTAAATCCGCAACGCGTTTGCGTCTTACCCTTGTTATTTGTATATATGTTTTCCCAAGCGTTGGTATTGTAGGCTGCCCTTAACGTAGTAGTTCGAAGACACATTTATAGTAGATAAACTCAGTCGGTACATGTGCCTGTTCTGAAGCGCGCTGACTTACGGCGGATCGTTAGCTCGATGCTAATCGGTGGCGAGTTGAGACGTGCTTTAACACAAAATGCCCGTTATTGTATGTCGCTTGAGTGTTTTTTTTTCCTGTTTCGGTTTATATTTAGTACAAAAGTTATTTAGAGTTGTCTCTGACTCCCATGGAATCCCGCGGTCATTTGGTTCCCTTGCGGTAACGTAAGCAGGCCGCCGTCCATGTGCTGACGCTCAGCGTCTTCATTCAGATCCGACTTTAACGCGACTGCCCAACCTAATTGACTCATTTACTTTTGGTCATTTATTGGACGCTTTCATCCAAGGCAACTTACAAGGTGAGCACAGGGTTAATCACAACATCCCTGCAGCAATGAGGGTTAAGGGTCTTGCTCAAGGACCCACATTGGTAACTTCAGTGGACCTGGGATTTGAACCCCCAACCTTCAGATTGATAGCCCAACACCCTAACCACTGAGCCCAACACTCCCCTTAGCCCTATTTACACCGTTAAGTTGTTAGTTTGTACTTTCAAATTTTTGTTTAAAATGTTTTTTTTACGCGCGTGTGTGTAGGAATTAAGTAAGGCAAGAAATGGGTGTGCCTAAAAAGTTTCGTGTTTTTATTGTTTGCGCGATTATTAGTGTTTGTATAAATTCGCATATATAAAATCCTTATAAAAGTAAAGGTTTCCTTGATGTATAATATCCTGCTGCTTTGGTGTTTCTTTTTTAAGGCCATCTAATCAAGTCTTAATTTAAGCAATTTTACTATAAAGGCTTCGATGGAGAGGTTCCACATTGGCAGTTTGGTCCACGTTTGTCTTGTGATTATCTTGAGCATTGATTTACAAGTGCACTGTAGTACAACATTGTTTAAAATAAGGAGAGTGGACAGTAAAGATAAAGGTTTGAAAGTTGGTAGTTTTGGACCATTGAAAATAAATTATATATTTATGGAGAGGTTAAGTATTTTACCTATGTACGGCTTATTTAATTTTATTATTTCTCTAGGTTCTAATTATTGATGGCCAAGGCCATCTGCTTGGTCGCCTCGCTGCTATTGTGGCCAAGCAAGTGCTGCTGGGTAAGTTGTATCTGTAGTGTATATTTGTTGTTTCAGTACTGTCTATGATGTCCCATTTATCTGCCTTGGTTGAGTTTAACGACCATGAGATAACTAACATGCACTACCATCTGAGACATATTATACTTTGTGGTATTAAAGTTACTTTATTTAAACTTGTTGCCCATAAGTTAATTATTTGTATGTGTTGCAATCAAAAATTTACAGGTCACAAAGTAGTGATTGTAAGATGTGAGGGCATCAACATCTCTGGTAATTTCTACCGTAACAAATGTAAGTAAAATCCTTTTAGTGACGTGTTTCTATCTGTATAGTAAGGAGTTTAATGTTCCAGGTTTAAAAATATCCTTTGAATTTGTTGTACAGTGAAGTACCTGGCTTTCCTGCGTAAGAGAATGAACACGAACCCCTCACGTGGCCCATACCACTTCAGAGCTCCCAGCAGGATCTTTTGGAGGACAGTCAGAGGTGAATATTATTTTTATTTAGTTTATCACTTCTTGAACAATGATGTACAAACTTATCCCGAATCTGACTCTCCTGATGAGAAAAACTACGGATCTGACTACTGAGTTCCAAAAAAAAAACCCTGATGGTCATGTTACTTTGTGACTGGGATAATATTTTAAGTTTTATTTTTATCTTTAGGTATGCTTCCTCACAAAACCAAGAGAGGTCAGGCTGCCTTGGACAGGCTGAAGGTGTTTGATGGCATTCCTCCACCTTATGACAAGGTACCACCCAGTTATATTAATAATATTTATTAGATTTAATTTTTTTCTGGTTTCACAGATTTTTCTTTTCTTTTTTTCAGAGAAAGCGCATGGTGGTGCCAGCAGCACTTAAAATTGTGCGTCTGAAGCCAACTCGCAAGGTAAGACTGCATTAAAACTCAGCATGGCTTTGGAAGTTGCTTTCTGATGTGTAAACATTCATAAAAAGGTTCTGTCTCAGGTGTCTGTTACAAAAACGTAACTTGAGCTGCCTGTGTAAACTTCAGACCCCTTACTAAAACATCTGTTCATTTGCGTGCTGCGTAAAATAGTTATTTGAAATGGGCTACAGTTTTAGTTGTATTGGGTCTAACTACTAATTTTCCTTTTGTAACTAATGTGAAACTGGCCCCCCTTTTCAGCTCCTATCAGTTTATTTTTTTTTTTTTTTTTTTGAGTGGTTGAGGTAATTTGTTAATCCATTTGACCAGACACTGAGTGTAGATAAACGCCTGGTTTACAATCTCATTTCAGTTCATTCCCATTTGTCTTGTGTTTAAACTGTGAGAACTTAGATGTGAGTGGCATCCTGTGTTCAGTCTTTGTTTAGGCTCTGTGTGCTTTTACCTGGTTTTAAATTTGAATTGGGAAATGTTTTTTCTAACCACACCTAGACACACAACAATTATCATAATTGCTACATTATGTAATTCGATTGATTATCTCTGAATTGTTTTTTTTTAATAATGCTTTAAGAAGGTTGAGTTGGGTCCTTATGCTCATCAGTGATGTCTTTATTCCACAGAAGTATTCGAGTTTTAACGACCATGAGAATACTTCACATGCACTACCATCTGAGATGAGCTTCCATCAAAGCTTGTATACTGATAAAGTTAATCTTAAAATACTTAATCATTTTTTCCCCACTCCCTTCTCCCCACTTTCTTTTTCAGTTTGCATTGCTGGGTCGTCTGGCTCATGAGGTGGGATGGAAGTATCAGGCTATCACTTCCACACTGGAGCAGCGGCGCAAAGAGAAGGCTGCGATGCGCTACACCAAGAAAAAATTAACCAACAAGTTGACCAAGCAGGCTGAGAAGAACGTAGAGAGCAAAATCGCTAAATACACAGATGTGTTGAAGCAATACGGTGTCCTGGTCTAAGCTGTTCACTCAGCTTATTACAATAAATCTTTATAAAAACTCTTAAAGCCTTTGAGTTTTTATTGAAGACTGGCTGCAGCTTTGGTTTTGAATCAAACTTGTCTATATACTAATTTATATTTTTAGCTTATGTTATAGGTATCATATTGCTGTTCTTAAAGATTCTAGGTTTGTTGAATGTGGTTTGTTTTTGTTTATTTAAACTGAAAACCACTTGTTTTCTGGATGTCATGGTTCTGGCCGTGGATGGTCAGTTTGTATCTTTCAGGTTACATGCTGTAGAGTTGATGGAGATTATATTGAGCGCTAAAACGGCCTGCAAAAATTCTCGGGTAAAGCAATTTTGTTTTCCATCCCTAAAGTATATTTAAACCTCTTAACATTTCACTTTTTTTTTTGCTCGGTATTGAATGGTTGTGAATACAAAACCTTAATTGTCTGTAAAAATATTACTATGCAGTTATAAGTAATAGACAGCAGATGGTGCTGCACTCATTTGTTAATTGCAAAGTTTACCATTTTAATGGCTGTAATATACTTGTATGATATGTTTTACTATATAGTAACCGATTACTAATACCTGAATTCAGTAGTTGAATATGGAAAAAAAAAACAAAGTAATTTAATACAACAATTTGTGTTCACAGTTCTGCCAAGTGCTGATGAAGGTGTAAATGGTAAGTTAAAATCCAGTGCGTTAGTCTTAGTGTTGTGCACAATCCAGACCATCAATGATGTATCTTTATCTGCCTTGGTTGATTAACTGCTGTGAGAAAATCTATTATGATCTGAGTGTCTCTGGATTATTCTGCATTGTTTGACAGTTTTAAATAATTGCCTTGTGTCTACATGTGTTAATGTACAACTTCTGTTTATGTTGCAGATTTTGCTTGTACATGGAGTTAAATGTTTTCACTTTGGTCTTAAGTAAGTTTATTGGTGAATATTTAAATATATATTAAAGTTCTTAGCGCAAATTTGTTTTTGCTTAATGACTTTCAATGATGTGTTCTTTATCTGCCTTGGTTGAGTTTAAGGACTTTGAGATAACTTAACATGCACTACCATCTGAGACGGTCTCTAAAATAAGTTGCTCATACAGTTCACTCTCTGGTTCTGTTATTAACCTGGACAATTTGTTTTCTCCATTTAGGTTAATGTGATGGGCTTCACCTTAAAAGTAAGCTAACTTATTTGGTTTTCTGTTCATAGAATAGAACTTTGTTTATGTGTGCATATGTTTGAGTAATGCTTTATTTTTAAGTAACATCTTTGGGATTATGTTGACTTGCTGTGTTTTTATTTATTTATTTATTTTTTTTAAAACTTATTAAATATTTACTTTAATGGTGTTATTACCACAGTTTCATTATGTAAGGTAATTGCTGGATTAATTCATAAAGAAACTTAACTTACAAATTGTGGCAAAGCATTTTATGTGCCCTATAGAAAGAACTACAGCCTTAACCTCAATATAGACTCTTATGTAAAGCTCTTCAATGACAGTTCAAACATGCATCTGTGCAAACATGCATAAGTCTATGGTGTACATTTTGCACTGCCACTACTAACTGCACACCTTTTATGTATTTAAATGAATGTGTTTTTCATAAGTTGGCTATATTAAAGCAGTAAATGGCACTTAGAGGGCATTTGTGATTGTGGGTAAATCACTTTCCTGTGATTTTATTCAAACTCGTGCACAACCTTATTGCATTTTTAAAAAATTATTACAAGCTCTAATAAAATATTAAACAAAACAATAGTTCAACTTGTCCTCTGTGATGTCGTTTAGTCTGTTTAAGTGGACCTTAATTGCTGAGATTCATACTGTTTTCTACTCTAAATGTAACCTGTTGCATGATTCCATTGAATACGTGTGTACAGCAGACAGAAATGGCAGGTGAGAATTAAGTTTGACTTGTAAGGTCTTTACTCCTCTTTTCTGAATATAGCCATCTGCTCTCTGTCAGGACATCCTGCATCGATTTTATTTCTATCTCTCTTTCTATTCTATTTTTATTTCTATTTCTAGTGTGTTGTTGATTTGAAGCCATCAGTTTAGTGGATTTGTCCAGTAAGTGAGCTGCAAAATTATTATAGCTGCTTTAAAAAAATCTTGGGTAGTTCATGGGTTCCTCAAACCATTTAGAAATTTACATGTTTGACAGATTAGTTCTGTGTTGCAGAATGTCTCGTAAATCTAATGTTTACTTTTCCAAATGCAATTATGGTTCAAATTTATGACCAGAAGTGTGTTTTTGTACGTGATGTCCTCAACAGCCTCTTTGGACAAACTCTTAAGCTAAGTGTTTTCTGACACTTAGAATTCTTCCCCCCCCCCCCTTCGTCCCTCTTCCATCTTTGAATTTAAATGTATCGGTCTGATCATTAAATTTGAGCCATAATAAATAGATTTTTTATAGCTGTGCTCAGTCATGGTACATAAAACCTGCTTACAAGTACTAATCCTTAATTTCGTTGTAAACTAGCATCTTATACCCCTTTTACACTTTGAGGGGGGAGGGCCTCTAACTGGGGTCTCTGAATCAGCAGCAGCTCGTGCAGGTATGATGAGAAAGGAGACACCCCTGCTGAGTGGATGTATGACCGGTGGATATTGGCTAGGAGTTAAAGAAAAGTGAATTTTAAAAACTTAGAGATTATTGCCCACCCTAAATTTTTAGTAGACTAATTCCATGCTACTTGGTGAAGGCATTGGATCAAAATGTATAACAATTCTAAGGTCTATTAAAGTAATCTTGGCAGTTAAGTGTCTGCTGTTTTAGAGTTTAACATGGTCATATAATTCAGTTTTTATTGCACAACAGTAGGGATAACCAGTTATACTATAAATATTATAGATTTTATATCTGTCTTGAAAATGCAAACACCAGGCTTTTACAGCAACCGGGTGAGTTCGGAGGAGTTGACTTGAAGTTTATGTTCAGCAGGCTTCCAACATGCCTGTGCAATGAAGTTTTATTTGCATTAGCAGGAGAAATCACTGAAGATGCATTTGACATATATATAAACAAACCTGGGGCTGTCTCTGATTATAATGCAATCTATTCAACCGTTTAAAGCCTTGGGGATGTTTTCCACAGTTCAGTTTTAATGCAGTGCTTCTATAGGAGCCATAGGTGCAGCTCAGCCTTCCAAATTAGCATCTCCCCTCCCATCTTCCTGCGTGCCAGCTGCAATTACTTTTTGTTGGGTCTGTAATTATTTTATAACTATTAATCAGGAGGGCCATTTTTCTGAGGAAATGACACCAGGATTGTGTCTTTGATGGCGTTGCCTTTGGGATGTAAGATGTGCCAGTGTTCATTCCCATCTTGAATTTTAAAAAGGCACTCTGTTTCTTTCTTTTATGTTAGTGTAAATCATTGTTTCCAGAAAATATACCAAAAGGATGTCGTTTTATTATTTAAATTGAACTGTAGTGATTAACAGCTGTAACTCCTGTTCAATCTGTGTGTATTTAATAACAGATAAGTGGAGGGTGCATGTTGCATACAACAAAGAGGTGGTTAAACCCAAAATGATATTTTCCACTTTATTGTTTTTAGGACAAAAAGAAAATATTATGAGTTAATTTTGCCAGGGGTCGTGTGTCTGGTTCTAGGTTGAATATAAAACTGACCAAACTTGAAAGGGGAAAAAAAACAAGCCTCTATGATGGCATTGTGGTTCATTGGTACTCACAGGATGTGTTATCTACATTTGTGTAAAGATGTTTTGTTATACATTTATGCCACTTGATGTGGAAGCTTTTATTTGTGTTTTTGTATATTGCTTTATATCAGTTGAACGTTATGATTTGGCTCATGCTAAAATTGGCAACAATTGCCAGAACCAGTAAATATTAAAATGAAAAAATCTGAAATGCTGCGGGTTGATTTTAGTTGAGAAAAGAACAGCCCCCCCCTTCCTGTATGTAACAAGCTCCTCAACCTGGCAGCCTCCCATTGAGTGTTTTATTCACAGGCACTTATTCCACAGCAGGGAATCAGACTGCAGTTTTACTCAGTTCCCATGTGCATTTTTGCATTCACAATAAAGTCCTTTTAAATGACACCACACAATCTGAATTCTATTGGAGCAGCGGGTTTACGATCCTGCCAAGATGTTACTGCAAAGACCGCCGTGCACTTGCATTCTTACAGAGACTCAGGGATTTTAATTACAGATTTTAATGTATGAACTGAATCAGTTTGTTTGAGTTATGTGTGTGTGATATATATATATATATATATATATATATATATATATATATATATATACACACAGTGCATCCGGAAAGTATTCACAGCGCTTCACTTTTTCCACATGATAAGTTACAGACTTATTTCAAATTGTATTAAATTAATCTCTTTTCTCAAAATTCTACACAAAATACTCCATTATAACCATGTGAAAAAAGTTTTCTTAAGAGTTTTGAAAATTTATTAAAATTCAAAAACAAAGCAATCATATTTACATAAGTATTCACAGCCTTTGCTTAATACTTTGTAGAACCACGTTTGGCAGCAACTACAGCCTCAAGTCTTTTTGAATATGATGCCACAAGCTTAGCACACCTATCTTTAGGCAGTTTTGCCCATTCTGCTTTGCCATTTTCAGATCTCCCCAGAGATGTTCAATCAGATTCAAGTCCAGGCTCTGGCTGGGCCACTCCAGAACATTCACAGAGTGGTCCTGAAGCCACTCCTTTTAGATCTTCGCTGTGTCGTTGTCCTGCTGAAAAATGAACCCTCGCCCCAGCCTGAGGTCAAGAGCACTCTGGAGCAAGTTTTCATCCAGGATGTCTCTGTACATTACTGCTTTTATCTTTCCCTCTATCCTGACTAGTCTGCCAGTTCCTGCTGCTGAAAAACATCCCCATAACATGATGCTGCCACAACCATCCTTGACTGTAGAGATGGTATTGGCCTCGTGATAATCAGTGCCTGGTTTACCCCAAACATGACGCCTGGCATTCACACCAAATAGTTCAATCTTTGTCTCATCAGACCAGAGAATTTTGTTTCTCATGGTCTGAGAGTCCTTCAGGTGCCTTTTGGCAAATTCCAAACAGGCTGCCTTGTGCCGTTTACAAAGTAGTGGCTTTTGCCTGGCCACTCTGCTATACAGGCCTGATTGGTGGATTGCTGCAGAGATGGTTGTCCCTCTGCAAGGTTCTCCTCTCTCCACGGAGGAACGCTGGAGCTCTGACAGAGTAATCATCGGGTTCTTTGTCACCTCCCTGACCAAGGCCCTTCTCCCCCAATCGCTCAATTTAGACGGCCGGCCAGCTCTTGGAAGAGTTCTGGTGATTCCAAACTTCTTCCATTTACGAATGATGGAGGCCACTGTGCTCATTGGGACCTTCAAAGCTGCAGAAATTTTTCTGTATCCTTCCCCAAATTTGTGCCTTGAGACAATTTTGTCTCAACTTTTTTCACATGGTCACAATGGGGTATTTTGTGTAGAATTCTGAGGTAAGAGATTATTGTAATACAATTTGGAATAAGGCTATAACGTAAGAAAATGTGTAAAAGAGTAGTTCTGGTGCTTAAATCTGATTGGCTGAGCTATTTGTCCAGCCATGACATTATTGATGATAATACACTCCTCTGTGCATTTTATATTTGTATCAATGTGTGATATAAAATACATTTTTCCGAAATATATATATATATATATATATATATATATATATATATATATATAAATTTATTTATTTATTTATTTTTTTTATACAAACTGCGTTCTGTAATTTGTTAGAGAAACTGGAAATCTGTTACACAAGCAGTGTTCACATTAAAACTAGATTATTTCGTAGAAGACAGGTTTATTGTTATACTATGTTCCTAAATTGTGCGTTATTGTGAATAAATCACATGGGTGTAACAAAAACATGGGTGTAACTGTACTTTGGTACAAATTGTACCTAATAACACACACTCATGCCTTATTGCTTTAATATATAGAGAGAGAGTGCATTTAAATAAAGGGTGAGGATGTTAATTTAAGTCTCAGTTTAGAGCATATACTCCTTTGAGATGGTGTAGAGAATCTTTAGAGCTATGCACATCAGTATTTAGGTTTACAGTCAGCTTTGCTGTGTATTATTTTTATTGTAACACATTTTTTTCAAAGCAGTACAGTTCATCACTAAATGTAATATAATGTAAAATGAAGTGCCAACAAGGAAACCACATACAGTCGTGGTTTAAATCTAAATGTGGTGGCGATATATGGTATTGTGACATGTACAGACATGTTACAGACATGTAAACAATAAAAGGAGCAGCTTTTGAAATAGGTGTATACATCTGGCTTGTTATTCCTGAGCCGGTTTTTACTTCCCAACACCCAGTTATGTGCTGCTTAGATGAATTATTTTAGCCCATGATTCTTGGAAGGGTTAAAACATCCAGTGCTGATAAATACTCTAAAGAAAGTAAAAGTATATTTATTGGGGTTTTTTTCAAGCTAAACTTGATTTCAACTTGGTGTAACTTGATTTTCATCCTCTAAAACTCCAACATAGCAACAAAGCACTGAAAATGAATTATTTCTGCTGCTACCAGGCTGCAGGTAGGGTTTTGATTTAATATCTGTTGGTTCTTAGATTTAACCAATGATGCTTCAGAGTAAGGATGGAGTGGGTGAAGCTATGAACATCCATTTCATGTGCTTGTCACAGTCTATCATTGGGCACACACACACTATATAGGGGCCATTTAGAGCAGCCAATTCACGTTGAATCCATGTTTTTGGACTGTGGGAGCAGACCCACATAGATAGGGAATCAAACCTGGAGCCCCAGTGCTGAGAAGCGAACGTGCTAACCACTATGTCACGGTGCTGCCCTGAAGTGTAATCTATTAACACTATAAGCAAATGGATGTTTTTTTAGTTTAATATCTTAATTTGTGTGTTTTTTGCAGGAAGAACTGAGAACCTACTGAGAAAATTGCTTGCATTGGCCCCTTCTTTCAAACATTTTAATCATTTACACTTGAGTCTTATAGGAATTCTCGAGCTCCCTCTGAAAAGAGACAAGTTCTTGTGAATGAATGACAGCTCTAGCAGTGAGCAAAGCACAGAGAACAGCTCAGGTACCGAGCTGCTGAGGAAGCTTAAAGAAAAATGAAACAGAAATTCCTGCCTTGTGTTAGATCTCGGTCACGGCTTAGACAGAGGTATGATTTATTTTTTATAAAAGGCAACGTCATACTGTTATAAAGAAAGAAATCTGACAGAACCACAAACTCTCTCCACAGTGAATGAAACATTTCAGACTCCCAGCTTCCTGTTTTCTTGTTTGACTACAGGATGAAATGACAATCAACAAATTGTCAAATGCAGGATGTGTACTGAACAAGTTTTTGTGAGCAGTGATGCAATTTTAGTCTGTATTTTTTTCACTTTAGCAGTACTCACCAACATCGTTCCAGGTTATGCCGTTCACAGAGATTTTGCATTTTGAATAATCCACATTGTGATCTGATCTTTATCCAGAATGCCAAAACCTGATTCAGGGGCTACTGAAAAAAACTGCAGAGATATTCATTCATTCATCATCTCTGGCTTTATCCTCTATTAGGGTCGCGGTGGGGTTCCCCATGCCCATCCAGGGGAGAACATCTCGGGCGTTGGGCAGATACACCCAGGACAGGGTGCCAATCCATCGCTGGGCACACACTCACTCACACACACACACACACTATATGGGGCAATTTGGAGAATTCAATTGACTTGATCCATGTTTTTGGACTGTGGGAGGAAACTGGAGAACCCGGAGGAAACCCACGCGGACATGGGGAGAACATGGAAACTCCACCCAGATGGGGATTCGAAGTGGGAATCCCTAGCGCTGAGAGGCGAACGTGCTAACCACTAAGCCACCGTGCCGCCCACTACAGAGATATTTAACATTGAAAACAACTTTTCAAAAGTATTTTCAAAAATTTGAATGATATTTAACTCACTAGCTGCTTTGCTCAGGCTTGTGATGTTCCCTGCAAACAGTATAAACACAAATTTATGCGTAATTGGTTGTACCGCACATTTTAAATAACAATCTGCGAACGTTAAACCGCACCAGGCTCATGAAGGCAATGGCACACTGATTGGTTTGAAAATGACATCAAAATACAGCCATGAATTATGGGGTTACAAAACACACCAACACCAACATTTATTTTAAAAAAATAAAATTATTTGTGTGTATATATATATATATATATATATATATATATATATATATATATATATATATATTGTGTATATATATATATATATATATATATATATATATATTGTTTTTTTATTGCACAAAATGCCAAATATTGTGTTTTCCCATGATTTTAATTTATTAAATTTTAAGTGTTAAATAAATATGCAAGAATAATGCATATTTTATTGAAAAGGAGTTTGGTCATTGTTATGCATCAGGAAGTAAAGAAGGCGTCATGCAGGAAGTCCCAAAACCATTTGAAAGTCATTTTCTGTGTTGTGCACTGATGTGCAGTTATTAAATGTTACTGCTGCTAAAAGGTTTTTCCAGTAATTAAAGTCATCGCTTAATGGCTTGGAGTGTAAATGATTAATGTTTTGTGAAATCAAGCTGCAAAATATGGAGCATAAATTCACTTTTAGATCGGTTTAAAACTAACACACAACACAAAGGTAACTTGTAGTTTGCTGTGTTTAAGATTCCGCATTAAGGTATTGACCTGGTATATGTGTTACCTAAAGAAATCAAACAACATCACAAATGCAGTTAATAACACACTTAATTCTCAGAAATGCTTGCAAATGCAGAATTGATTTCCTTTCTGTCTTCAAGCATCAAACGCTGTGAGCATTAAAAGTCATTTTTCATTTCTTTCTAGACATTTCCATGCAGATCCCTTAGATTTATTATACTAAATATTTCTCTTTCACAAGAAAGTTTGAAGCAAGTTTTCAGAAAGTAACGTTAACTTGCAAAACTGCAAACCAGTAGAAAGACTTGACTGAGTAGCTGAGCTCTATCCACAGACTGTTTTTTGTAGATGTTCAGGTCAGAAGAAGATGAGATACATTTTCAAAACTTTCAGTTGTATGAAGTACTTGAAGTGTCCTTTGGAGAGTTCAAGTCGAGTGTGTTTGACTATTGTACTGTTGAGCCTTTTACATCTTCAAATACTTTAATTACTGTACCATCCGCTGGCTACAGACTGTCACACAACAGCAAAGCATTACAAGTTGACAAGTTTTTGGTTTGTTTTTACCACAAAATAATAAATTTGACAGCAGTTTCAGTTTTAAATTCTAGTTGAAATATTAATTCATTCAGGGAGAACGTTTCGGGCGCTGGGCAGACACACCCAGGACATGGCGCCAACCTATCGCTGGGCACACACTTACTCACACAGACACACTCTATATGGGGCAATTTGGAGAACCCAATTGACTTGATCCATGTTTTTGGACTGTGGGAGTAAACCGGAGAACCACTAAGCCACTATGCCGCCTAGTTGAAATAGTGGTCTTTAAAAATATTGTAAAAAAAAAAATTATTTGTTTTTTGTGTCTTAAAACTGCATTCCGCCCAAGGCCAGCAGGGGGTTAATGTCTTACTATGCTATTTCTTTCAGAGAAAGATGGCATGACTTACAGCACTCTACTGCCAGCAAACAGCAGAGTTGTAACGGTATGTGCACCGCTCCCCAAGTGGGCCAGGTGACACAGATGGAGGAAAAAGGGACCAATGGCAATCATCACTAACGTGGCCCTAGAGGGATCTGAAAACCACATTACTCTCCCACTGTTGAAACTCAGGAGGTCTGAGCTCATACACACTTAGTGCTTGATTGAGTAATTCCCAGGTGGGAGGAATTGTGGGAGTACCTGAGCCTAATTATCTTATTAGAGGAAAAAACTGTAATCACAGATATCACTTTACACTTGGTTTATTAAAAAATTGCTAAAAATTTTATTTAGTGTTTTGCACATTCGCTCTGTTTGCAAAGTTACTTACAGGGCAAGAACATTTAAACTCAAAGGGAAAAACGTTATTTTATCCACTACTTTCTTTAATTCTTGCTATTTTTAATGGATGATTTGTTGTTAAGGGCGGCACGGTGGCTTAGTGGTTAGCACGTTTTCCTCTCAGCACTAGGGATTCCCGGTTCGAATCCCCATCTGTGTGGAGTTTCCATGTTCTCCCCGTGTCCGCGTGGGTCTCCTCCGGGCTCTCCGGTTTCCTCCCACAGCCCAAAAACATGGATCAAGTCAATTAAATTATCCAAAAATTGCCCCAAATAGAGTGTGTCTGTGTGAGTGTATGCCCAGCGATGGATTGGTGCCCTATCCTGGTTCTATCTGCCCAGCGCCCGAAACGTTCTCCCCAGGATGCCCCCCCCCCCCCCGTGACCCTAATAGAGGATAAAGTGGGAGGTAATGAATGAATGATTTGTTGTTGTTAAGATCCTCAAAAGCTTAATACTTTGCAATTGTGGGTTTGTACAAGTGTATATATATTATAGGTTTTATTGGTTGCACTCAGTTTTCAGAATAGATGTATTTTACAGGGATTCTGCAAATTCTTCAAAACAGACACACACAAACACACATGCCACCCTCTGCTACAGTTCCATTCAGTAAGACCTATACATACAATAGAAAATTGTAGGGTTTGTGTGGGTGAGTATCGATTTGGTAAACAAACTCCATAGTCTTCTATAGAGAACACAACTAATTCAACCTTTCACGAGCATTGTGTCTCAGATGAAAGAGAAATACTTTCTTTCACCCAATCTTCTATGTTTCTTTATTTTTGCTGCTCTATAAAACAGGACATTTTAGCACCTGACTGTAAAAGCTTTTATTACTGACAAACCAGTAAGAACAATGTTTATGTGCCAAGTGGAGACTGGCTGTGGAAATCTGTAGATTGTAAATGCTGGATTGTACTGCTCTGGGTGTAAAGTGACAACTGCAATTACAGTACGTGTCCACTGTTCAGCCTCACTACACCCTATTCATTTCAATTCATTCAGGAGTTCAGCTGGATTGCACATAATGCATGATGGATGATGTGTGGCACACTCAGTAGAACTAGGGTTTAATAAAGCTTGGTGTATTGTTGAGCGCTTACCACGTTGCATTTAAACAACCAAAAGTGAGTACAATAATAAACCCTTATTTACTTAATTAAATGTTGCCACTGTTTAATAGCAAAAAACATTAACAAAATTCAGTCGTTGTAATTCTGTTAAATTGCGGATGGACACAAACTTGCCACATTAGGTTTCCATTAACATAAAACTTGAGAGCCTAAGCAGAAGTGGCAGAATGGTTACAGTATTGAGCTATTTACATCAATAGTTTAAGGTTTTTGTGACTGAGAAAAGCTAGAACCCTAACACCTATCATGCACCTTCCACAGAGGCACCATCAAGAACATCCTGACCAGCTGCATCACTGTGCATTGGCGACCCTTTTGTTTTGAACAACATGCACTAAAGAAAACAGCTCACGTCGCTCATTTATTCCTCAGCGAGAAACGCTGCAGTTATTCTGTGTCAGCACTGGATGTACTGGAGAACTGCAGAACATGCTCTGCTAAACCAGGTAAGTCAGTAAAAATATCTAGAACATTAGTAATCTTGCTTACACCCAATCAGAAAGACACAGTTTGATACACATGATAATTCAAACAATTCATTACAATGCTATTGACCTGCTGAATAATGGCTGATATTATCAGTTTCTCACAATCACTCAAAACCTATACAACCCCACTGAGGTTCATGCTAATTACTACACAGTTTATAGCATACCAAAATAAATCAAAATGAGATTTGGGACACCCCATTGGACTGTTTACTTCCCTAGCACAGAGTGCTGATACATTAGATGCTCATTGGTTATAAACTTTTATTTAAACTTTTGTATTTGGATACTATAAAGCCACAAAGGTTGGAGTTTCCCATGCAGCTAGCTGACATGAGTTCTCAATCTTGACTGTTCTGTGGAACAAGCAGCTCCATTGACACGTGTTACCTGTGGTGCATCCCATGTTTTTTTGTTCTTATATTGTAGCTGCAGTGCAGACCAAATTTAAAACCTCTCAGAAGCCATGTGCAATGCTGGTAGTGGTTCATAGATTAAGGGGTATGATTGTGACATTTCATGCTGCAGGGAAATGAAGAAAGGAAGAAACGACTTACAGATCATAGGGCTGTGCTCCCGACCTCCTTTTCCTCAAAAAGGAAGTTTGCACTGAAACTAGATGAGGTACCATGGAGAAAATAGGGCATTTAAAAATTGTTCACAGCCCTGGACTCTTACTTATCATACCCTGGCTTCCCTTAGGCAGCTAAAAATCCAATCAGTAGAATAGGAACCACTATAGAGAGCTCCGAAGCCTTGAATTCACTCCAGCACTTCAGCCAGCCGGTAGCTGAAATATCCATGCTTGGTGTGCAGGCTACCTCCTACACATATTCAGACTGTACCCAGAGCTGCCTTTATTTTAGAACAAAATGAGAGATTGGACCAGTAGCTTCAAGAGGCTATAGAATTGCTGTACAAGCATCACATATGCATCACCTATAAGGTATGAATTTAAACTCTCGCCAAATTGGATCCCAGGAGAATTACCCTGGAGACATGTAACACAGATTCATAGTAAAGTCTGGTTTATTTATTATTAATCCCTTGTTTCATCTTTGGAATTGTCCCATAGACATTATTCTAATTTATGTGGCAGTGGATGTGAAAGAGTTGGTCCATGGCTTATGAATACACGGAATTAGCATAACACCTATTTCAGCAGATTGTGCATACATACTTTAAAGATCTGTCCATCACTGAAAGGGAAACATTTTGATTTGGGAATCTTTACTTTTGTGGTCAGAATGGTGTATTGTACACATATGCTTGTACATTACGCGGAGCAAGTATAACATTTTTACCATTGTTAGGTGAAGTTAGGTGGGATATTTTAGGCAGCAAGTGAAAATTTTTTCCTTACAGTTAATGCGTGATTTTGACAAGGGGCAAATTCATTCTTTCATTCATTCATTCATTATCTTCCACTTTATCCTCTATTAGGGTCGCGGTGGGGTTTCCCATGCCCATCCAGGGGAGAACGTCTCGGGCGGTGGGTAGACACACCCAGGACAGGGTGCCAATCTATCGCTGGGCACACACTCACTCACACAGACATGCATGCATACACGCTCTATATGGGGCAATTTGGAGAACTCAATTGACTTAATCCATGTGTTTGGACTGTGGGAGGAAACCGGAGAACCCAGAGAAAACCCACGCAGACATGGGTAGAACATGGGAATTCCACCCAGAATCCCTAGTGCTGGGAGGCGAACATGCTAACCACTAAGCCACCGTGCCACCCAAGGGGCAAATTGTTATGACTAAATGACTGGGCCATAGGATCTCCAAAAATGCAGCTCTTGTTGGTCCCGTTCTGCAGTGGTCTGCATCTATCAAAAGCAAACAAGGCAAACAAAACAATGTCAATATAACCTAAAGATAAGTTTCAATAGCACTAATCACTCTCTCCATCAATCGCTGGTGTTGCTGCTCAAACCACGTACAGGTGGTGAGACACCTGTTGCTTCTTTGTGGTTGTATATAAACCTTTGCAGGGTAGAAATAAGTAAGTACAAGTATGTTAAATGTTATACTAGTAATTTCAGGGGACACTTTAATACATAGCTAAGTTACGATTTCCTGCACATTTTTGGTCATAGCATAAAATCAGGAAATAGAAGGTTTACATTTGAAAAATCTCAGGTCTTAACCAGCTGACTGAATTTGGTCCAGGTGACGCAATCTGCACAAAATGTTAAAAGTTCTAATCTGGAGTAGTATCACTTCACAGCTCGCCAAATGTCAGGGAAAGATTTTCGTTTGAACCTTTACTCTTTTCTACCTTTGATATGTATCAAACAAAGAAGCCCTTAAGTTTCTCCCTGCGATTATTCTCCCTGATATAGAAAAGCTCAAAAAGCAAAAAGGTCTGTGTGACCTTCATGTTTAAACTTTTATTTGTTCTATTCCTCTAGGAAAACCGGTAAAGATGAAAAGGCAGACTTTCTTGCTCTTTATTAGTGAGTGATCACCGTGGGGCTGTCATTTCTGACAGTATCAAATTAAATAAATAACCAAGCCTAATTCACAGCGCTGTGGAGCTTCACATCCACTCTTACCACTTCATCAGCTCAACCCTAAGCGATAGTGATATTTCCTAATTTAGAGAATTTAAAATGATTGTTTTTCTAATGGTTTCTGGCAAATATACAATAAATATGTCGCATAAAATATAAAGCTGAAATCTTATTGCAGAGAAAGTAAAGACCTGTAGTTGGCCTTTATACAGGCTATGTACATGACACATCATAGTAGGAAGTTCCTGCAGTTACAGTCGCTAAGTAACAGGATTAGTAATTTCTTTTGTAAATACTTTTTACATAAGTACAATGTCGAGGTACTTGTACTTATGGGTTACGGGCCAAATATAAATAAAGCAACCTGGTGAATTGCTGACAAACGCCTTGTAAATGTAAATCATTGCAAATGCAGCCCTTAGTGTGCAACTTCGGGAGAATGTAAACACACCAGGACTTTTTTTTTTTTTAGAAATAGTTTTTGAACAATAAAAATGAAGTATTTGAAGTCATTTGAATATATATATAATAATATTTGAATGAATAAAACCTTTTCATTTAGTTTTATTGTTTGCACATATTTCAGAAAGACAAAGGTTCTCTTATGAATGTCAATGAGAAGGAATTGTCAGTGAATTTGAAAAGATCTATTCAGGCTGATTTGCAGCATTTATATTCCTTATTCATTCTGTCCTTTATGTGAACGACTAGAGCACATATTCTATCCTTGGCAACTCGTCAATAAACAGTTATCAGTTTATTCTGTGAGTCCAGTTATCGGAGTTATTTTTTTAATTTCCTGCACAGACTCATTGCATAGGAGAAGAAGGTTTTTTAATATGGGAAATAAAAACTAGCCTACTTTAGAAAAAAGTACTGGGGCGAATTATATACTGTACAACACTTTTGCTCCTTAGACCTTACACACACATATATACACACTGAGTGAAGTGAGCACACATGCCCAGAGAGGTGGGCAACCTTGTATAGGTTAGGTGCCAGCCATAGACCTTGGTGGGACTGGAAATCTAACCAGGGACCTTTAGGTCGTGAGGCTGGTTTCAAAATCCCATACAATAACTATACAATAGAAGAACAATGCAAAATACACTTTAATATAAATAATTTCACAGCCAGCAAAACTGTCAACTGTAAAGTTTAATTTTAAGTTGGTTGTTTGATTGTAATGTAATTGTTGTTTAAGGGATTTGTTGTTTAAAAACTGTTTTTATGTCTGCTTACGTTCCCAAGTAAATCTACCACTGCACCTGATTCTAACAACAGACTTATTAATATTTAAATATTAAACTTTAAAGCAATTTAAATTAAATCTGACAGACTTTAATAATTCAAAGTTCTACGATCACCGATCTACTTAACGTTATATGATGGTACCATCTGTGTGATGTAATAAATATGTTAATAATTCTTTCATTTATGCTGAATTATCTCATGGACTTTTGAAAAGCAGAGCCTTTTGTACTTTATCTACACCTTCAAACAAAATGAAATCGATTTTATCCCTGGTTTCTCCACGATAATAATATTTCTCATTTATCACTTCATTTTACTTGGTCTCTTTCAAACTGCAAATACATCACAAAAGTTGCTGAGAAATTACTCTGACTATTCAAATAATCACTTTACTGTTGATCCTATAATTTTACTTTTAAACTCTACATTTGGTATTATACAGTACGTTGCACCCTCAACTGAATTCTAGCATCAGTGCTTCTTTATTTCTGCTTCATCACCACAACTCCTTATTCTATTGAACATTGACTCATGTTCATTTCAACAGAACAGTCAGGACAGAGGCCTCCTGCTTAATCAAACTCTGGCCACATGTTTTATTTTGCCTGGTTCCCAGATAACATACATATGTGGGTCATATTGGCTGGGATATAGCACCGCAAGCCCACTGCCAAACTGCATGTAAGCCAAAGATGGCTTTTATATAAAAACATGTCCTGAAACATGTGAACCACATTTCACAGACATATGGTACTGCTACCTATATGTAAACCATAAGCAGCACATGTATAAGAAAATATATAAATATAAAAATGAGGGTGGGAAAGATAATTAATGCTTCTGCCAGAGTTTCGACTGACTGCTGTGTGCAGGTATTTTAAGAAAGGCGAGATAAAGAGTGTGGAGAGAGATCAAGCAGTGGCAGGAACGGAGTGTCAGCAGCAGCTACAGCAGCCAGCATGTTGATTATAATGTATATATGTTTATAAATTCTGTTTCCTTGTCTGAATAACCCTGTCTCTGCTCCTCATTGTGTGACACATATGTAAATATATACAGTTTTCCTTAGTTTTCTGGTTAAGTATTCTCTGTGTTGTCCAGTCTCGTCTCTGTGTTTGAAATGTGTGTTTCCTCCCACAGTCAAAAAAATGGATCAAGTCAAGTGAGTTCTCCAAATTGCCCCATATAGAGTGTGTCTGTGTGAGTGAGTGTGTGCCCAGCGATAGATTGGCATCCTGTCCTGGGTGTATCTGCTCGGCGCCCGAAACGTTCTCCCCTGGATGGGCATGGGGAACCCCCCCACGACCCTAATATAGGATAAAGCGGAAGATAATGGATGGATGGATATATATATATAGAGGTAAACAAATTTTTTCACATTTTTAAAAACTCCAACAATTTATTTAGTCTCACTCGGTTAAGATGTTTTATTGATGCTGGTATCTCAGGGAACCATCTGGTGCCAAATAAATTCTGCAGCAAGACAGTAACCTTTAACACACAACCAAAGTCATAAAGTCATAAACAATTTCCACAGAAAAGTAGGGTTTTGCAGAAAAGGCAGCCCCAATGCAAAGCTGTGATCTTGGCATCAGCCAGTTTGTGAGTTTGTGAAAAGACAGTTGAAGTCAGTAAAAGAACATTGACATGTTTACAAATGACAACTCTGCAAGACCAAAGCTCACAAACTCACAAGCTCTAAACCAAAACTTCAATCTATATATAAGAGCTTTTTTTTCAGATTTATTGAACTTTCTATGTTCTTTACTGCTTGGAATCAAGTATTTTTGATGTTTGCAATAAATTATTATTTGTTTTTATATATGAAGGATATTGTAAAATATAAATACATTTCACTCTGCTGCTGTAACAGATTTTTTTCAGGACTGACTTTTAATCAGTATCCATATTTACAGGAAATGTTTGACATAAAAAAGTTACATTTAAAGTTAAAGCCTAATTTCACTAATAATAAAAAAAATCTTAAGGACCCACCCATGAGTGCTGGATGAGTTCCATCCCAGCACCTAAGAATCATTAGACACTGGAATGGGCTTTATTAACTCTTATCGCATTAGAGCTGGTGTAACATATGTATTAAAGCAAATAAATATCACTGTTTTAATATAATAGTTGTTTTCAGTTAAATCCTTATTCCTGGAAAATAAAATATCTACTTCTATAATAATAATAAATCTTGATTCAAGATATGTTGTGAAATTGAGAGTTTTGTGGTGATTAAAACTCTATAAAAGAGGAACAATAAATAGATTTTGGTGAGACTTATATATACACCTGTGTGTGTTTTCTCCAGGTTTCTGCACTGACAGAGCCTCTTATTTCATTTCTGAATATATTGTTGCCTGTGTGCCTGTCTTCTCATTCATCCTCCCTCTCTTTATTGTTTCTGCCTTTAACATGCCAGCACTAGGTAGGTGCTACCCACTTGCAACCTGCTTAGCTTATTTTTATCCCTTTGTTATTTTTTACATCCTGATCTCATGTAAAATTCATAAGCAGTCTAACGAGCAAATATCGGCTTTTTGGCTCATTCTTGAAAATGTGCAGAAGTGAACGTGGCAAATAAAGCAAGTGATTTCCATTATTTAAACTTTACTCCCATTAGTCATGGGAATTAATGTCAAATTAATTTTCATCGAATTATATTAAAAGCTAGTGAGGAGTTTTCATTACTGGTTTTCAACTTGTCTTCAAAAGCAGTCTTGGAGTTCTTCAAGGTTCAGAAACTTTATGGATTGAATTTTCATGGCCGAACACACAGAACAAGGTGAAGCAAGATACATTTTTGAGATAAAATGTAACTGACAGCACCATAAAGCCTTATGAAAAACTTCTAATTAGAGGTAATTCATCATCCAAAAGCACATATGTATCTGATGGGCAGCTTTTTTGTACAATGCTGGCATATCTGTTGAAATCTAACCTTACCACTGTACAGTGATGATATAACTTGCCTCAAGGAACATATTTATTCACATGCCCATGTTTTATGCACATACTAATAAAATACCTAATACTACCTTGTTAGTGACTGCAATTTGCAAATAAATTTGCACTTAACACTATTAAGATGCCACTTCAGCAGAGTGCCACAATGTGAGGTGTAAGCACTGATCAATTGTAAAGCTAGATGTGAAAGCACTTATTAAAATCAACACACTAAGCACAGCAGCTTAATAACCTAACCATCAAGATTCAGACATCACAGTTACACCACCAATTTGAACTCTTGCTGATATGTTTGTCAAATGTTTAATAAAAAAAGAGGAAACCAGTGTAAACTCCTTATAGAAAAAGACAATGACCACCCCCTTGGGATTTGAAATCATGGCCATTCCAAACCACTGGGTGACCATGCACTGCAAAAAACAGCAGTTTCTAAAAAAGCACATGCAGACATGGAGAACATAGGGATAATTGGCTTCAGGTGCAGCTGCAGTTGGAGCAAATGAAGGCTGCACCTAATTATCCTTGCAAAGCAAAACTTCCTCCAGCCAAAGCTCACCAGTTTTTCCCCTTTAATGAAGCATGTCCCACCATCCTCACTGGATTCTCACTAGTTCGCCTACCGCTGTAACAGGTATTGGGACAACATCTTTATCACTGGTTTTCATTATGAGCTCACCTTCCTTATAATTATGTTCCCATGTACTGCAAAAAAGCAAACAGTAGTATCATTGCAACTGTCTCTGCAAGACTAAACAGACCTTTAACACTGCACATGTTTTTATATGGTAGCCCCACTGTGGCTGACAGGAAGTGTCTGCAGAAATTGGTAAAGAAAACCAAGTGCATCATCAGTATACAGCGCTCTTTCATTCTGCTAGAACAATGCTGCAAGCTTTGTTGTATTCATCCCTTGTGTCAAAGAGACGTCTGAACAAAGCTTGAAGCATTATCAGGGACTCCGCCCACCCTAACCACAGGCTCTATAATCTCCTTCTAGGATTAAGGAGATAAAGCACAACTTGTGCCGGAATCAGTAAGCACTGGACCTGATGACCTCCACTGAACACTGTAAAAAAACATACTGTACTGTACATACTTCCATTATTAGTATATTTGCATGTGGTTATGGGCTTTTAATAGATACGTGGATACGTACACTGTATATGTGAGCTCATGCAGCTCTTCCCATTAAAAATAACCTTCACTGAATCCTTTAAGTAACTCTGCAGTTCATTACTGTTAAAATTGTTCAAATCTATGGGCGTCCCCAGTTCTGCACTTCAAACCACAAACCCTATATTTAATCTGATTTCTTGGCCTCCCTCAGAGCACTGGAGATCGATATGGTTTGCAAATTCTCACTTAAGGCAGGGATTTTGAAAAGCTTTGTACAAAAGCAGCAAACATACTCGAGCACCTAGAGCAGTGGTGGCTTAGTGGTGAAGTTACTCTACTAGATGACAGTAGGTTGATGTTTTAAACCCCCAGCTTTGCCAAACTGCCACTATTAGACCCTCAAGCAAGGCCCTCAAAATCGATGTAATGGCCTCTGTAACTCATTTTGGATTAGGGTGCCAATGAAAAGCTGTAAATGAAAGAACCGGGGGGCCATATTAAAAAAGAATCTAAGAACGCTTTTTAAGATGTTTGAAAAATTTGGATTATATTTAACACGTATATATTTATTTGCTTTATTTTATTTAGTTTGTTTACCTTGTTGCACATTTTTGTACGTCAACTGTTTGTCTCCTCTAAACCGTAGTACAATGTCTTAGATTATTTGAATTGCTGTGATGCTGCCATGTCTGGCATGTTGGTTTTGCTAACATGAAGGCAAGTAGTAAAAAGGAGCACAAAGCCCAACTGGTCATATAAACAATATTCACTTTTAATGTATTTGGTTAAGGAACATTTAATGTAAATAGAAAAATAAGACTGGGAGTAATGGCACAATTTACAAGGCATTTTTTGGTGTTTTATATCCTTTGACCACTGGCATTAGAAGTACGGAAAAATCATTGTACACACATTAGCCCTTACCATTCTTGGCCACTGGTGTTTCTGTTTGAACCATGTAGAGGTGGTGAGACATCTTCTAAACCTCCACATGTCGGGAATTTTGTCTTGGCACAATAATCTTTCTTTTATTTTGTATTCTGTTTATCGTTTAAATTAAAGTTTGCATAGCTGCCGACTAAACATGTGACAATGTGTGCATAACAAGCGGGGGGTGTATAAAACTGTGTTCACAATTTATAAATGTTGACATCTTTTAGGTTGTTTTCAGTCAGTGGCTTATCTAGCGAACCGTTTTCCGTTGCCAACATGGCGATACAGCTGAAATTTACTGAACACCTAATTTAGAGATCACTACACCCATCAGGGTAGATATATTCGCAAGCACTATTGCTATTTAAACAACACAAGCAAAAGGGGAGATGATAACTTCTGACTGGGTGAAAGAAAGCAAGGAGTATTGCAACATGCTTGCACAGGGTGTGAGATAGGGGCCCTCCAGAGTCTACAACTTGATCTTAAAAACTATCATATTTTTGACAGTGCTTTGCTGAGTTCTTTTGTGTGTGTGCTAAATGTAACCCGCCTCCTCTCGGAGAAAGAATTTTGGTTTAAATAAAAATATTGATCAGTGAACACAACTTTCCTTTCTAGTTAAAAAAAAAAAAGATATTGACTGCACTAGCCCTTAAAGGTCTTTAGTCTAGACATAATTTAAACTCTTTCTATAACTATGTGACTTTCTCACTCAAGTCTGATTACATATCTGCTGCAGTCACAATACTTCATGTGAATTTTTTTACCTTTATATTCAATCCTAAACAATAGTTTTCAATTTAATAATCTAAATTTTAAATGCAATCTAAAAATTGCATACCAACTGCTAGATTAAAATCCCTAGCGTGACCTGAACATGAAAACATAAGGCAAATGTGAGACTGTACATGAAGTAAATGTAACCTTGACATCATACACTCAATACAAATGTGTTTGAACAGAGCTCCAACAGAGATCCAGCACCTGTAGTTTATCCTACTGCAATAAGCTTTCGATTCAGCATCTAAATTTAGGATTTAAATGAGTCTTAGTTTCATACTCCATCATTCACAGTATGTGCTTTTATAATTGATGCACACTACATGCACCTTCAGCTACAAAGAGTGTAAAAGCAGTTTTACATCTTTTATTGTAAATGCAATGTACATTTTGCTATCAGCTTGCAACGTTATGCTAATTATATAAATGCTGGAAAATGGGTTATAATAAAAAAATTATATTCTAAGAAAACCTCTAAATGTTATAGGTGTTTAGGTTTGGAGACTATGGAAGAAAAAAAAGGTTTGGTGCACTGTTGCTAAAACGAAAATTTTAATTCGGACCTTAAAAGTAAATTTATATGGTATAACTGTAAATTTTGACATAAGTGATCTAAAAAAGGCATTAGTGTTAGATCTGTGTGTATGATGACAGCAGTAAGCTGTGCTACCAGGAGTTTTATATCCTTAGGGTTAGGGTTTCATTGCAGAAAAGTCTTAGTGAAGGTGTTAAACTGAACCCACCACCTATATTGGGCAGCAGCAATATAAAAGGATGTCATAGGTGGATGATCACAGAGGTGACAATGGCAACGACACCAATTCCGCTGCATGGAACAAAGCAATGGTAAATCACTTCTGCACTCTACTGAGAAAACTAAATGGATTGAACAACAGACTGTCAATATAAATCCAGAAAATGGGATCCCCAAGTTGAACGGCACTCAATCTGTTACTGAGGAAGGGTTGGGGTGTATGACACGCTAGATTAAAGCCTTTTTAACCCCTAGTTGCTATAAATATTGTTAAATAGAGAATTTACAACCACAAAAACAATAATAACCATAGGAACTTGGAATGTTTAAAGTATGATTAATGCAAAATGACTTCAGATCCGTAAATATGTCTGAAAAATGAGACAGAAGATGTTCAGAAGGAACAAAGGACCATGGTCTGGATTTATATATACAGGTCGCACATACTTTAGATGTTCATGTGAAACACTATGCTTTGGATATAATGAATAATAATGCTGTCAAATGAAAAAGATGGCTTGGTCAATGGAACATTGATTACTTAACAGCAAACAGCCAGGGATTTAGAATCCGAAACCAAAAACAGTATGACTAAATAATAATTAACATGAAATCATAAAGCCTTATGCTGAAGCCATCAGGCGAGGTTGTTAATTTCGCTCATGGGCTTGTACAGCACAGTGTGAAATTGAAATCCAGAGTAGCATACAACCTGTCTAATCCTCTCACACTGTTCTAATTACCTGTCTACCCCTTATATTTCTCTTCACAAGGTGGTCCCTTCGACACGTCCTTTACACCAACACTAACCACTATGCTGCTCCCAAGATCAAATGTATATAATGAGAAAAAAAATTGTGTTTTTTGAATACAAAGGAATTGTTGCATTGTGTTTAACACTTATCTAACCCACTACATAAAGAAAAAGGTAAATGGGTCTTTTAATATAACCAGCATTGTGACTCTTCCTTTGCACTCACCCACACAATGTTTCATCTTTGACGGAAATAACTACCTGACTCATACCTCAACCTGTACTTCTAAATGAACTAAAAAGCCTTATATTCTTATAAATATAAGTTTATTTTATGTTTCATTTGCATGTCTTAATTTTTTTATACGAAGTTAACTTGCTGGTTAAAATGAGAGTTTTAATTAATCTTCGTATGATTTTTTAATGACAGCAGAACGAATTCTGGTGATTAGCAGTGGTAAATTAGCTAAATGATGCTTTCCCACAACCTCTATGCCTCCCGCTAACCTTATACAATAGGGTATATAATTACAGATTTAATTACAATTTTTGTGTAATCAAAAACACGGCAGCATAGGGGCTATATCTATATAGCAATGAAGTCCTGAACCTAATTGTACGGAGGACGAAACAAGTACTTTTCTGTGGGTAGTTTGCATGTTCTCCTTGTCTGTTTTTTGCATCTGGAGGCTCCTCCTCTCAATATTTAGGGCTACTGCTAGTAGGTTAATTTGAGAATCCAATTTACCTCTTGGTTTGTTGTGTAGTGTGTGTGTGTGTGATATGATAGACTGGTGTGAATCAAAATACATGTAAGCTAACAGTGGCAGCAGTGTATGAGCAGACGCTGACTGGGGCAGGGGAAGGTAGGGCCGAGAACGTAAGGAAAGTAACTGATGCACCTGCAGTAGATTCAGCTAATGGTCTGTGAGCAGGTAAGAAAAGAGAGACAAGAGGCAGACAACCGACCTATAATTCAAACTGTAAATAAACCTCAATCCTGTCTCTGATCCTCGTTGTGTTCTTGCATAGAACATTAACATATTCTCTTCTGGGAAATATTCCTTCCTTTCTAAATTGTACAGTTGGCACAATGCAGTCAGGATTGTAACTTTTTTATTGTGTTCAACAAACCCTGACTCAAACCCAAACCCATATAGAGAGGCACGATTCACTTGAACGAACCTGATTTCACTGCTTCTGGGTTTAGTGCTCATGCATTACACCATTCCATCTGATGCTTGGCATTGAGCCTGGTGATGTAAGGATTGCATGCAGCTGCTCGGCCATGGAAACCCATGCTATGAAGTTTCTGGCACACTTCTGTATTAATGTTGATACCAAAAAGAGATTTGGACCTTGTTTTTTTATTTATTCGACAGGGTGTTTTGTGTTATGCATTATGTGCTCCAGCACTTGCTGACCTCACTTAATAAGTCGCAGTGGTAATTCTTTAAAATGACCCATTTTCACAAATGTATGTTAATCTAGACTAAATAGTCAGGTGCTAGATTTTTATACAGTTGAAGCAACAGGGCTGAATGAAGCACCTGAATTCAATGATTCTTCAGAACAGCTGTGTACTGATATCGTACTCCATAGAGTGTATGTTATTAAAGCATGGGTTCTTTGCTGTTCTTTAATTCGCTGTGAAACTAATGGACCACATCTCAAGTGTGGCAAAATGTAAGATGAAGTATGAAACACTTGTTAGTGGTAAACAGTAGCCCATTTGTCATTATTAGGTTTTCTGCAAATGCCTTGTCTTTTTAATATAAAACACACATCCCAAAATCACTATTCTCATTTACTCTCTGACGTAGATTCAGCATAGCCCATAGCAAAGTGTACGCACAGAGCCGAATAAATGAGACAGGCCATTAAGAGTCATTAAGGGATGACTGGCGACTGTGCTTTGCTTTTTAAATGGGCTGGGAATTTCTACCCCTTTGCATAAACTAAGTAAATGTTGTGTGAACAGGAAATGTAAATATATGTCAATGGTGTTAACAGAAATACATTTCCTAAAGGCAGTCCGAAAGAAGCAGTCAGAACAGTTTCTGTTCAAGTTCTGTTTGCCAGTGGTATTTAAAATCTCAAGTAATTCACTGATCGAGATCAAAACAATGTCCCAATGGGGTGGTGGTGGTGGGGGGAGGGCATCCACTCTTTGTGTATGATCTTATGCAAAGTTTATGCATCTCTGGTAATTATTTTTGCCTCAGCTGTTATACTTGTTCATACCCTTGTTCGGACTCTAGAACAATTCTGAATTCTAATGATGTTTTAGATGTTTGAAATCCTAAAAGCATCACCGTCATTTCTTTCGGCATCTGTAGGCTTTATGGCAATAATAACTGAATGATCTGCAGCCGGGCGGCACGGTGGCATAGTGGTTTAGCACGTTCGCCTCTCAGCACTAGGAATTCCCGGTTCGAATCCCCATCTGGTTGGAGTTTCCATGTTCTCCCCGTGTCCGTGTGGGTTTCCTCCGGGTTCTCCGGTTTCCTCCCACAGTCCAAAAACATGGATCAAGTTAATTGAATTCTCAAAATTGCCCCATATAGAGTGTGTCTGTGTGAGTGAGTGTGTGCCCAGCGATGGATTGGCGCCCTGTCCTGGGTCTATCTGCCCAGCGCCCGAACCGTTCTCCCCTGGATGGGCATGGGGAACCCCACTGCGACCCTAATAGAGGATAAAGCGGGAGATAATGAATAATGAATGATCTGCAGCCAGTATCTTTTATGTCTGTCCTGAGTTTAGACCAATATTCCTTTAGTTGAAAGTGGTGCATGGAAGGCTTACACAGAGTCATAATAGTGATCAACAAAGACAGTAGATTTCAAACTTATTTAATGGTTGAATAATTTTTTATGGGAAATCAGACCTGAAGCCATTTTCTTTTTAAAGAGAATTAATTCAGACACCCACTGGCTTTGTACCTTCATTAGCATGCAGTATGTTGTACTCCAGTTTCCAAAAACACCTTTCATATGTATGCAGACGATTCAGTGCTAATAGGACAGGACTATAGTTTGCCTCATGCATTAGAGGTAGAGTTTCAAGGCTAGAGGGTAAAACAATTTTCTGAAAAATTAGAGCAAGTACACGGCACACAATACACCATATACTGTACATGCATAAATGAAATGAATTTCTAATAGTTATAAATATATTTTAGCTTTTATGGTAATACTACCTCCTCTGGTACAACTACAATTACTATAAATTATTATTATATACCTTAGTAATAAAAGGGAATAAAATCATATTATAATTACTAAGGCGGCACGGTGACTTAGTGGTTAGCACGTTCGCCTCTCAGCACTAGGGATTCCCGGTTCGAATCCCCATCTGGGTGGAGTTTCCATGTTCTCCCCGTGTCTGCGTGGGTTTCCTCCGGGTTCTCCGGTTTCCTCCCACAGTCCAAAAACATGGAACAAGTTAATTGAATTCTCAAAATTGCCCCCTATAGAGTGTGTGTGTGTGAGTGAGTGTGTGCCCAGCGATGGATTGGCGCCCTGTCCTGGGTCTGTCTGCCCAGCGC